>VYZU01028688.1:0-82635 GCA_013401355.1 Ceyx cyanopectus
CTCTTAACTCTCCCTAAAATACAGCAAATTTAACTGTTAAAAATAAAATCTCCAGAAGTTGATGAAACAGCCCCAAAATAGACAGATGTTCCAGGACTAAAAACATAAATACCTATTCTAGGGGAAATAAAAATAAATGCAGTGGATAAGTAAAGCAGCAAAGGATGAAGGGAAGCCAAGAACAGAGCAAAAATTCCACTAAGCCAGAAATAATAAAAACCTCAGAGTGCATCTTGTACTGAAGACATGATGAAAAGAGCAGAGAAGAATACCTTAAGCAATATCCAATTCAGAGCAGTTCTATGGCTTCAGCCCTTGCTCAGATAACATTTTGCTAATTAAATGGGAGGCAGACACAGAAAAGCTATATCTCAATTACAGAGCTCAGCTCCACTAAAATCCATGCCTAACAGGCAGGCAGAAGGCAAAGGACTTGTAAGAAGGATTTATACAATTCCTTTAACACCTTCTGATGGAAATAAGTCTTACCTGCCCTGGAAATATTGGGTTATCTGCATCTTTCCTAGTACTGAAGAGTATGTGACCTGCATGAAGCTGCAGTAACATACAGAACAAAGTAATTAACTAATCTATTATTAGCCTATTTTCCTAATACCCTTCTGGTAGTTTTGGTGAGTTACACATGCTACTGCCCCAGCACTGTTCAGAACAAAGATCTAGGACCAAGAATCAGCAGACTCCAACAGGGATTTAAGCTGCTGATCAGAGTCCAGATCCACAGATCTGGTTTGTCACATTGTAGGTGGTTTTACCCTGTCTTTGTTCAAGGCAGAAGTAGCCCTGCACCAATTCCTCCCCCCAACCTGTTAATAAGAGGAAGGCATTCAACAAATGCTGGCTTAATCCAATTTTTGCTGCAGTGAGAATTCCACATTCCCATGAGCCAGGCTAGCACTGGGACACAACGGATGGAGAGAGATTCCAATTCCAAAGCACGTGAACTGGAAAGGGAACTCCCCAGCACACATTCATGAGCAGCCAAGTTCCCAGCACTGCTTACCATGCACCACATTGACAAGCTGGTGAGCTGTTCTCCAAAGCTTCAACCCATGCTGTGTGTGCAGCACAGACTGACCCCCCAGAGCAAGGTAAAGCAGAGAGGGAACTAACAACTGCATCTGCTGTGGGCTTGTCATCACCTCCCAGAGGCATAAGTAGGAGACAGCAGTCTTAAGATTTAAGCAGGACAGTGGTTTTAAGTTTTAGCATGTGTTTTCCCCAGTACAACAGATGTGACCAAGAGAAGTGCACTGCACCACCAGCACTTACACTCTTTAATGAACAGGTAGGTGAGTGTCAATACCACAGTGTGACCACTGAAGAGGAAGTCTCCACACAGGATGTGGGATCCAGTTATGGACAGGCCACCACCGGAGATCAGCTGCAGGATCCTCTGAAGCTTGGCCTGAGAATCCCCATTCAACTACAACACCAGAAAAAAAGTATTAAAAAAAAAGTTTAAGCCACACCATAAGTGATTTGAGTCAACTAGTCCAAACATATGGGGAGTCAGGGAGGAAAGGACAAACATTATCTTCATTTTCTTTGGTTTTCTTTCACATACTCCTGAATAAATAAGCTTGAGTATCAAAGCTGACGGAGATCAGCTTGGTAACACTAGCATTCCAGCTGTGCTTTACCAAGCTATTTAAGATATGCATTGTATGAGAATGAGATGCTTCATATACTGGAAAGGCAAACATGTAAGAGTGGTAAGGTCAGGTCTCATGATAGCCATCAACAGAACAGATGAAACCCATTCAAAACTGGTTCTGACAGTCCAACCTTGTGTTCTGCATCTGACATTCTGCTGAGAGCTGAGCAATGCATCTACAGGACAAAAAAAACCCAGACTCAATTTTAAATGTGGTTATAAACTCAGTCAAGGCTCACTCAGATTGAGGTTTTTTTTAAAAAAAAACAAACAGCTTTTGATTTCCCATGGATACCAGGCAAACACTCAGCTTCATCTACCTGTTTAAAGATTAACTCTGGTAAAGAAAAACAAATAAGATAGAGGGGTAACTGAGTTTTCCATAATAAAAAAAAAATAAAATATTTACATGGGACAAAAAAGGAAATCTAGAAGGGTATTGAGTTTATCAGCATTCAAGTAATTCACCCTGGTTTATTGCTAGCAAAGTGCACTTTCAGCACATTTAAGTTTTCCTTCACTTACCTCTTCCCACTCCTTGATACACAGCCTACTACACAAAGTCATTCCCTAAGCTAGTAGAACAAAATAATTCAGTCTTTATAGCAGTGGTATGTAGATAAAGCTTTTTCAAATAGATACTGATTCATCCATTATATTCCTACATTGTCTCAATGTGCAAGAGTAAGACTGAACAGACACGATGCTGTAGCTCAGGACCAATGAAATCTTACCCAAGGGACAAATTTATCCCCCAAGCAAACCAGCAATACTTTTAGGTTTTAAAATTCTCAGTGCACAACCAGTTTTACTCTCTCAAGTGCAGTGTTCTTTCAGTGCAGCCACCACAATACAGCTTGTTCTAAGACAATGATATGTCTACAACATTATTAGTAACATAAAATAGCAGTAACAGAATCCCTTTGTGCCACCATTGACAATTTGAAGTACTCCTGTGGAAATATTAGCATGTACATATTTCTGTATGTACCAGCTGAACTTGTTATAGCCATGTTTATACAGATTTAGCAGGGGGGAAGCAGAGAGGCAGCTGATTTCAGGGACTGTGATAGCTCTTGACTAAACAGTGGGAGAAACAGGACAAAGCATATGATAGCATTGTGGTTTTCCAAAAGGATACTGCAACACCAGCTTCTCCATCAGCCTATGAAACAATATTGACCTTAGGTATCCCACCATGCAGGAAATACTGCTGCAGTATTAAGCCTCAGAAACAAGTTTACTCCTTTGGTAAGAGCACCATTTCACTAGAGGATGCTTCAAAGGAGAGTTAGTTCCTAACTGCAGGAACAGCTTGAGGCTCCTTCTGTATCTCCCCATTTTCAGTTTNACGGAGATCAGCTTGGTAACACTAGCATTCCAGCTGTGCTTTACCAAGCTATTTAAGATATGCATTGTATGAGAATGAGATGCTTCATATACTGGAAAGGCAAACATGTAAGAGTGGTAAGGTCAGGTCTCATGATAGCCATCAACAGAACAGATGAAACCCATTCAAAACTGGTTCTGACAGTCCAACCTTGTGTTCTGCATCTGACATTCTGCTGAGAGCTGAGCAATGCATCTACAGGACAAAAAAAACCCAGACTCAATTTTAAATGTGGTTATAAACTCAGTCAAGGCTCACTCAGATTGAGGTTTTTTTTTAAAAAAAAACAAACAGCTTTTGATTTCCCATGGATACCAGGCAAACACTCAGCTTCATCTACCTGTTTAAAGATTAACTCTGGTAAAGAAAAACAAATAAGATAGAGGGGTAACTGAGTTTTCCATAATAAAAAAAAAATAAAATATTTACATGGGACAAAAAAGGAAATCTAGAAGGGTATTGAGTTTATCAGCATTCAAGTAATTCACCCTGGTTTATTGCTAGCAAAGTGCACTTTCAGCACATTTAAGTTTTCCTTCACTTACCTCTTCCCACTCCTTGATACACAGCCTACTACACAAAGTCATTCCCTAAGCTAGTAGAACAAAATAATTCAGTCTTTATAGCAGTGGTATGTAGATAAAGCTTTTTCAAATAGATACTGATTCATCCATTATATTCCTACATTGTCTCAATGTGCAAGAGTAAGACTGAACAGACACGATGCTGTAGCTCAGGACCAATGAAATCTTACCCAAGGGACAAATTTATCCCCCAAGCAAACCAGCAATACTTTTAGGTTTTAAAATTCTCAGTGCACAACCAGTTTTACTCTCTCAAGTGCAGTGTTCTTTCAGTGCAGCCACCACAATACAGCTTGTTCTAAGACAATGATATGTCTACAACATTATTAGTAACATAAAATAGCAGTAACAGAATCCCTTTGTGCCACCATTGACAATTTGAAGTACTCCTGTGGAAATATTAGCATGTACATATTTCTGTATGTACCAGCTGAACTTGTTATAGCCATGTTTATACAGATTTAGCAGGGGGGAAGCAGAGAGGCAGCTGATTTCAGGGACTGTGATAGCTCTTGACTAAACAGTGGGAGAAACAGGACAAAGCATATGATAGCATTGTGGTTTTCCAAAAGGATACTGCAACACCAGCTTCTCCATCAGCCTATGAAACAATATTGACCTTAGGTATCCCACCATGCAGGAAATACTGCTGCAGTATTAAGCCTCAGAAACAAGTTTACTCCTTTGGTAAGAGCACCATTTCACTAGAGGATGCTTCAAAGGAGAGTTAGTTCCTAACTGCAGGAACAGCTTGAGGCTCCTTCTGTATCTCCCCATTTTCAGTTTGTTTTTCTGAAGACATTAACTGAAAGCCATTTGTTGCTTCACACCTGGAAGAGGATTTGCTCTGCTGAGCCATGAGGACTCTGGCAGAGTGGGAAGGATGAGGGAGCCCAGGCCCTTACCTTGGGTGCACACTGGAAGTGCATTCCAGGCACGGGGAGGGTGGTAACGTACATGGTAACGCAGCGGTACAGGTACAGCGTGCCGATGATAAAGAAGAACCTGCGTCCCACTATTGATCTGGAAGGAAGAGAACAGGGCAAGAGGAGTTCAGAGTTCACAGGCAGGACTTAGCATCTAAGTGTTATGGAGCTCTACATTTCTTAGCTAAAAGCCTGGAATTGAAGAGCTCTTCTCACTGCTTTACATCACACTCTAAGAGAGCAGATGCTAAAAAGTCTTTCTTCAGGTTTTAGTTTTGCTAGCTCATGAAAGCACATACCTACCACAGCATTCCCACCACAGCTTTCTAACCTTGTGATCTCTGCCTAGCTTCAGTGTGAAGTCAGGGATAGTTTTCCTCAGCTTAGTAAATCTCTCTTCAGTGTCTCATATTATAATCATATACTTGATTTAAATTGTGTCTAGCTTAAGCAAGCAAAGCCAAAGGAAAAAGTTTCTAGTGTAGCTGTAGAAGATGGTAGGTTTCATCTCAAATTAGAATGAGATATTTACATCATGATTCCCCTTTTTTCCAACATTGCCATGTCAGTAAAAACACTTGGAAAAGCCCAGAATAAATTTTACTAATTTGACCTAGGTGTCAAATTCAGGTTTAAAACCCCCCAAAACATTATTCAGTAATCAAGAGGAGCTTGTTTGTGTATCCAACACAGACACGGGAACATTTCTAAATAAGTCATCCCTTTGTCATTTTCCTGCCAGCCTCTTCTACAATATTGCTATCGATTCTTTTAGTGAGAGAGGGGAACCAACATTCTGAAAACATACAGCAGAGAAAAAAACCAAATAACAAAACATAGTTACTTACTTGTATCTAAGAAACAACCACTGGCATATCCATAATCCAACTAGTATCATTCCATTGATTTCTGATACAGAAAAAGCCCATTTCACACGATCAACGTAATCAAAAAATTTGTCAGGCAAAGGAGGGCTTAGCTCCTTGGGAGGCACTCTCTCGTGGACAACAGTGATCATGACAGTTGTTAGAATCAAGTTGAAGAGAGCATAGACAAAGGCAATGCCCGTTTTCCACCATTCCAGAGGGAATTTGTTCCTAGCCTCAGCAGGCATAGCAATCTGGATGTAATCGGGATATTTCTTGCCTGTTTTTCGCAAGCCATTAGACAAGCCCTTGGCTTTGCTGGTGCCATTTTTGTTCTCTTCAGTGACTGTGAGAGTGGGTCGTGAGTAGCCATTACAAGTCTCATTGGTTTGCCCCTCCATATGCTCTTCAAGCTTTGCTGTCTCAATGGTGTTCATTTCCAAGCTGTATGGCCAAGTCAGGGTTATCCGTGAGCAGTTTATGGGCTCTCTGAAGTCTGTTTTTCCTTGAGGTTCAATGTTCTTGTTCCTAGATTTCTGTAAAACTACAAAGTGTCCATTGTGATCTTGCTATTCAGGTACTGTAGAGGGAATTGTGAAGACAACTCTTTCCTCTAGAGGTGTACCATCTGAAAAACAAAACAAAAACAAAAACAAAACACAAACCAAAACCAAAACTTACTAAGGACCTTCAGAAGGAGTAATGTGACATTGAACAAACATGCAACAACACAGGGCTACATGCAGCAGATGCTGGTGGAGAGATCAACAACATTTGGTATGTTTTAGATCCCACGGATTTGAAATGTTTTTAGAAATAATACATTTACTGAAACACAGAGAACACTACACTAAGTAGCAACCTTATTTCCTTCTCTTCCTTACAAATACCTAAACCCACTAGTAACATAAGTAAAAGGAAGATTTTATTTTCAGGTATTTAATGACATCCAAGTAACCCCTAAAGATCAAAGAACATCTGAACTACATGATGAACAATAACCTAACAACCCACAACTAAAGTTGAAGTCAGGTTTTTATATTAACTTATTAAGCAAAGCAATTACACCTCCAGCTTGCAGGAAAAATCTCTGTTCCTTCCTGGTACTTTTAAATAGATTGTAAACCATATTGATCTATAATTTCTGATGGCTCATCAAGATTATTTCAAGCAGAGTGCACACTGTGTTCAAACCTTTACACTGATAGTTCAAGGTGCTCTGTATCATCTGATCAGTGAACTGGAAGGGAAATTTGGAAAAAAAAATAATAGAAGGGGTTCTAACTATATTCTGAGCTTCCACTTGCTCCCATACTTTTCTGCACCCCCATTTGACTGCCACTCAAAAGAAAACAGTTGACTGGTGGTACAGCTTTGAAAGAAGTCTAAGAAAATACATCTAGATTTGGCTCTCTGCTAGAACTGCAGAATAACAAGCAGTTTTATTTAGCTTGTTAGTCATCCAATTTCCACATAAAGGTCATTTTCACATAAAGTTAGCTCACAACTGGTGTTTCTAATCCAGTATTTGCAACTTCTCTAAATATTTTAACTTCTAAAATATATCAAGGACTGAATAGTCACAATTTGCACAGTCCTTCCAAATAAGTAGGTCTTAACCTGCTGTTTCAAATATGAACACCACCATTGGAACAAGAGCATCCAAAACAGCAAGACTGATCTCCTCTGACATTAAGTAAAGCTACATACTCATATACAAGATGGAAAAGGTTGCTAGGCAGTCACATTCCCAACCCTCATTCACTTTTGTTCAGGTTGGCTCTCACACTTGATAGAGCTGTAATATATTCCTGCATTTAGTAGTTGCAGAAAAAAGATCTGTAAATATAATACTGCAGAAAAAAATTACACGTTTGGAGAGAACATGAGAGGAAAAAATATAGTATTGTTGTTATTCATAATCACAATTAGCTGGAGACAACTGTTAGCCATTTATTTTCTTCAAATCTTTAGATCTACCTATGGGACCAGAACTAGAGAAGCTGGGTAGCCTCTGCTGCCTTGACAGCAATGAATAAAGACTGACTTTTGGAGGTGTCTACTTTTAAAAACATTCCAGGTCTCTGTTAGGTTTTGCAGCATCCCTTTTTCCATGCTAAACATCAGCCTCACAGCATGTAGACCACTGAGAAGCAGAAAAAAAAAGCAAAATACAGCTACTACACCAGATCTGAGCAAAGTACATTTAGATCTGCAGAAACAGGGCCCAGTTCAACCAAAGATTTGCTTTATATTTCTATTTGTCTACAGTAAGGCTATGTTAGAGCTGTGTTAATCTTTCAGCTGTACAATGTTTACACTTCCAATATATACATGCATGTGTAACATGGATTGCAGTTTATCTACAAGTTACAAGTTTACCTACATTCTCTCATGGGCTGCCAACATTTCTTGCTTGGGATGCTACAGAAGGACAAGGAAGATAAAAGCTGTAGTGTGAAAATACCATTTCAAATGCTCCCAGCATTCATTCAAATCTTCTCAGAACTGAGATTATCATCATATTATTACTTGTAATAAATGTTTATTATAAAAAGGCTTAACTACTTAGCCTGTATAAAATTGTTTTCAGGGACAGGAGGAGATTGAGGGATTTTGCAGTTCTCTCCTTTAGAATTACCAGCAGAAGATGCCTTCAGGACTAAATCCCTACACTTACCTAGATAGAGTGGAAAAGCTTCAAGATTACTAGTTATCTATTTGTACAATCTAAGTTTTAGCAGTTCTGTGATTTTTTCTTCACACCTCTCAATAATAAGAAGGATATTTAGTCTCCATTTTTCCAGCATTTAGTATTCAGTGTGTTCCACAGCAATGCCAAGTTTCTGCAACTTTGTCCCAAAAGAACAAAATATAACTCACATCCAGATAGATGTAAATATGTAGATTATAAATATGTAATTTTTTACTTAAGAGCACTCACCAGTACCCCAATGACTACCTAAGACAATGAATAAATAAAATCTTTGATCTTTTTTTCTACACACTGCTGAGCAGGTTTTCCTTATTCATGTAAAAATATCTTCAAACCCTTCAACTGTTTGGCCCCCCAGACTACAAAAGATCCTATTTATTAAAAGGGTTTGATGCTTTTTAAAGGCGCTTCATTTTCTGGCACCAGACAGGCTTAGATGTTCCTCTGTTTTCTACCTTTTAATGACCAAGGTCACTATATTTGTTAAATGGCAATTATTTATCATCTTTTAATGCTCAAGAAGCTCTTTGTGTCAATAATCCACACATACATGCCACAAATAAAGGCAATTTCAGGTTGTCTTTGCTAAAGAAAAGGTTTTGAGAATGGTCAGAGTTGTATCTGCAGAATTAGAAGTGCTAAGGGAATAATAAGTTTAGAAGAAACCTCTGGAGGTCTCCACACTTCTAAAAAGTTTCTTCTAAACTCAGTTTGGTAGCTCTTTGATCACCACACTATGACAGCATCCTGAGGCTGTTCCCTGCTCCCTCCACCATGCTTCAACACCCCCAAGGGTGCACAGCCTCTCCAGGGAGCCTGTTCCACTGCATGGCTGCTCTCAAAGCCAAGCCCCAAACCATTTTCACTGTGGTTTGTTTGCTTTATCCACTTCTTATTACAAATTATGTCCCTTGTGTCTCATCCTCCCAGCACTGTGAAGAGCCTGGCCCAGTGCTCCTGGTGACCTCCTTGTGAGGGGGATGATGGCAGAGCCCCCTGAGCCTTCTGCTCCCCAGATCCCCAGCATCCCCTCACAGGGCTTGTCCCAGCCTGCTGACCACCCTGATGGTCCCTCCACTGGGCCTGCTTCCAGCTTGTTTTTCCTGGATTCAAGGACCTAAAAAAGACACATTATTTTAGATACAGCTAAGTAGTACTGAGCAGAGAGATATAATCACTTCCCTATAAATACTGGCTATGTTCCTATTAAATACAGCTCTGGACAGGGTTGGCTGCCTTCCCTGCCAAAGTATGTTGCTAAGTCCCTTTTCAACAGAGCTGAAAGAAATATTGACCTTTTTCCAGCAGGCTAAAGACTCCTTCACCAATTCTCCACTCCAGAAAAATGAGATTAAGTTGTCTTCCTACTTCATCCATCCTCTCCAAAATGAGCCTGTTTCACTAGTTCAGATCTGGGCAGAAAAATCTGCTCACCTGAATTCATTCTTAAGCTTCAAATCATCTGATTTTGAATAAAGGTCAAAAAAAAAGGTGCTCTATCACTGCACATTTTGCAACATTGAAAAGGACAGAAACCAAACATTTCTTTGCAGTGGTAGAAAGTTTTCCATTCATTAAAAAGGACTAAGCACTAAAGAGTGGGAGTCACTGTGGTACCTCAGCCTAATGATCCAGAGGTTTCATGCAGGTGGCTGAGTTCTCTCCACTAAATGTTTTTATTCTGCTATAGCTTTGCAGACACTGCTGAAGCCCTACTACTCAAAGCAACATTCTTCAAGACACCAAAGTGGAAAGATTTCAGAGCCTAGCAGCACATCCGATGCCCCGCATCCTTTCTAGCTCAGATCAACATTGCAAATGACTGGCTGGGGGGCAGAAATGTTTGAGAATGTTTGGGGAAATCCTCCACCTAGTTACCGAGGGTAAAGGTTGTGCTTCGTCATGGAAAGTCAGCCCCAGAGATGAGTCACCACTTTCAGTGCAGGGTGGTGAGGAATCGGTGACTAATGTGTGCTTTCAAGTGAGTGTCACAGATTATCTGCCACCAAACAGCTACAAGAGGGAGTCACACACGCGGAGTAAAACTGTCGGTGATACACCCCAAAAATATCTGGGTTATTATCAGGAGATAATGCTTGTCCATTCTTTCCCTGGTGCTATTCCCCAGCAGCAGCAGTGCCAACTCCAAACTAGGAGGTCACATTTGAGACCATTCCCTGAGTAGTTCCTGCAGCAGTGAGCCCTCTTTCTAGAGGTTTAAAGAGAGAGGGCAGTAACTGCTTCAATCGGCAGAGCATTGTGCAGACAATTAAGGAATACATGCTCAAGTGGCACAACCCAGACAAAAACTGTTTATACACAGAGGTTCATACCTCATAACTCACATTAAATGAAAGTCTAACGTAGCCATTAGCCCTTACAAGGCATATGATATTAACAACCAGTAACTGCAATCCTCAGTTATAGCAGAAAGACACCAAAGGAATTCTTAGGACATGGCAGATTTAAAACTGGTTAGTTTTAAGCCATAAACTAGTTTCACATACCCCTCAGTTCAGCTCACAAATTACTGATCAACACAGGAGCAACACTTGCGTGCTGAGACTCAAGCAACAAAAACATCCCTTTTCAGAAGAGTGTCACCACCTTCCTCCCCACCCCTTATCTCAGTGTATCCCATATCTGTATCCTGATCAGTTTCACCCTTCGTGCCAGTGCTGACAAATCTAACAGTGCACAGTGTCAAAGGAATCCGGGAAAAGTGACTCAATGCCTTCTCCTGTCTTCCCCAAAAACACTCCTAGATCGTTTTCAGGTTGCTCAACAACGATGCAGCTGCCAGGAAAGCTTCACGACTATTAGTGGAGGGATTATAGACACAACACATCCTCTGGCACTGATGGTAAACAGAGATTTTCTGAAACTCATCATGAAACATGATCTATTCCACTATTTTGGTCTTCCTCTCTACCTTATCAGAGCTATCTCACCACCACCAAGCAGCAATTAGGCAGGGCTCTCACATCAGTAAAAAACCCTTTTACAAGATATCTGTTCAGAGGCTCAGACACCCAAATCTATGTCCAGTTCACACAACAAATTTTTACCTCTCACTTTTTTTTTTTGGCAGCTTTTCATGCAACACTTTCAGAAGTAAAACCACTTAAGTTTAATTCTAACACCACAAAGATAAGACTGAGCAGTGACTGGCTAATCAATGACTATCATGATAACCCACACACAGTTATGTAGAGGATCAGAGGAACAGCACAGAATCCTTTCATAATACATTAATCCAGCTGACAGGCTGCAATAACCAAAATTGTATCGTTTCCTATATGTAACTTTTTAAACCTAAATTTTACACATCAAATTTAAGCACTACACAGTTAAAACTGATAAAAAAAGTCACTGCAGCTTAAGCTTCCAATGTAGTGCCATGGTCTGCCTTAAACTTGTTCAAGTGTTCCATTAGCTCAAGATTTTCTATTAATAGGAAAAAATACTTTCCACATTATGCTGACAAGAAAAAAATATTTCCTTTTTGTATTATTTAATTAATCAGAGAAGAAGACACTGTTTAGATTTAAACACTGAACACTTAAGCACTATGTACTTCAACACTTCCTTCTTCATTTTTGTTTCTGCCACAGACTGCTGAACAGAACACACAATGCCTCAAATAGTTCTCTTCCCTGCCACACCATTCCCCACGACACTGGTATCATTATATAAAGTTTCAAGAGGATGGTAAGAGTGGGACAGCAAGAGAAAATTACAAATAATCACTGAATTTTTTCCTCTAATAGCTTTTCCAGGCATTTTGCTTTCTCCATTTGAGCCTCACCCTACAGGTCAGTGGAGGCCAAGAACACTATTAATGGTTTTTTCCTGCCCCTCACAGAGCTACTATTCACCTCAGTACCTAAAGGGCTTCAAAATAATTCAAACTTCTCTTCATTGTTCCCTGCTAAACTGCAGCCTTGGGTGAGAAATAATTTCTATACCCTAGTGTTTAACAATCCTTCATTGACCACCACAATAACTAAATCTTTTACAACAAGCCTCTCCCAAGGCTTGGCATAGAGGTGTTTGCCATTCACAACAACCCTTTCATTTCTTTTCCTTCCTCCTTCTCAATTAATAGTCTGAGAAATTTATTGCTTTGTAAAGACTTTAAAAAGTATTTAAAGGACTAAGTCAGTCAGTAAGGATGTAAAGAACAAAGTGATGCTCAGCCCAAATTCCTATTTAATGAAACCGCACAATTAAATTCATCATAGCAAGAAAACAGCCAAGTACCACCTTCAGCATTGCTCCTAGGGAAGCCATCATTAGATCTCTCATTTTAGCATTATACAACTGCTTTGGACCATCTACACCTTGTCCATACACACAGTATGGCTAAAAGGGGACAAATTAATCATCTAATCACTGGAATTATATTGCCCTTAGGCAACCGATCAGTAAAGCCTGCTATGAAAGTGCTGTGGTGACTCAGAATCTACACAGAATGCTTTCAGAATGTTCTGTTTCACACAGCTCAGGTAGCAACTTCCACTCCAGAGCTACCTGTTGCAGCCAAGGAAGGCTTTTAGTCATCACTGAACCCGTTATCTTCAGAAAGACAGGAAAGTAAATGATCACTCAGACTAATCAAGCATGAATGTGAGGTGGCAACACAAGCCAGCCAATAAAACTGTCTGCCAAATGAATATTGTTTATGTTCCAGGTCTTTATTTAAAGGCTTGAACAGTAACTACTGTGACTTTACATTCTGAGTCAAGACACTATTTTCACAGTAAAACTACAAGTTGGAACCCAAGTCCAGTTCTGACATTTGTCTAACTGATCATGAGAAATTTCAGTAGGAGAAGAATGCAGAAAGTGCATGATCAAACAAGAGGACATTTGGAAAAGTTATTCCCAAATATATTCTATAATTCCTGGCTGTATTTTCACATGAGCATTCTAAAACATTCTTATTCCATGTCCAGCCAAGTATCTTAGTATATTCTGATTTGGGAAAGGAAGGACATAGATGTGTCTCAAAGACTAGCTGAAATGTGGAAAAACAGCAACTCTGAGGTAACAAACATCCTCTAAGCTGTTGCCCCAAAACACACTGCAGCAGCCAGAACTGTAGCTGGAAAAACTGTTTTGAGAACCAAGTGAGTCTCCTCTCTAGCTAGACTCAAGAGCAGGGCTGTTGTGAATGGGTGCTAAGTAACCATGGTGTACAGTAAATAAGTGGTGAATCAACTATTTCCACGTGTCAGTTACTAAATCTAAGGAAAGGACTGTTCAACTGGAACTAGTGTAGTCACTTTGAAAAGAAGAGAATGCAGAACTCAGCACAATTAAGACACAGTAAAAACAATTACTCTACTATTCTAACATCCTATGATTCTGGTCTCCCAAGTGGTGTTTTCTCATGAAGGAGGCCAAGCTGATCACACATTACATATTACTATTTCTGTTGTGCTCCTGAATGAATCTTCCTCCAAAACACTAATTGTGCCAGAAGATGTACAGATATCAGCAAGGACAGCTCACACACTGCTTTCAGAAGGGACCTTCTCATTTCAGGGCAAATTGACATCATTTAAAGAGATTTATTGTCTAGAGCAGAACTTGAAAGCTAAACACTAGAGCAGCTGGGATTTCAAGAGCTTTTATCAACATCACAAGTGGCCTGGTTCACTCTAGTGCTTAGGTACCTGTGTTGCTAAACACAGGCCAGCACAAAGGGCTTGCAGAATCTAGTCTGCAGTAAAACGAGCTGTTCCAGGAACTGCTGCTACTTGGCCAGTTTGCAGCTAGAGCCACTGAACATGCCTCTGGCTCTCAAGAGCTCTCCTCAGAGATTAGCACCTTGCCAGGAGCAGGACAGCACATCCCAGATCCAGTGGCACCAGTGTCTTACCCCAAGAACTCACATCTGTCCTACAAAGACAGCAAAGAGCACAAGGGAAATCTCACAGGGACTGAATCCAGAAGGTCAATTATCCCAATTTCACTCCACAGCCATTATTTTAAAAGCAGGTAACTTCACAGTTTCAGAGCTGTGTAGCTGAAGCAGAGAGATAACACTTCACCTCACAACATGACAAGGCTGATATTAACCATGTAAATACAATGCCTTACATAACAGACACTGTGTGTTAAGAAAACACCTCCACAGTAACAATTACAAGGCTGCAAAGGAGAGACACAAAAGCCCTCTAGACTAATGCAGGCCAATTAGGAAGAAAACAAAAGATGCATGTAGGTTTGAGTTGTACTAAGATGTTAATGACAGTTGGGGCAGCCCAAGAAGATGGCCTGGAACACTCTACACTAATCCCAGCTCATGCAACCTCTTCAAACTGCTTTATCAAGGCAAGAGACGAAGATGGGGCTGGTTCAGGACTTGCTGCCACCAAAAGGACATCTTTTATTCAGCTGGAAGCACTGGTCAAGCTGGGATACTTGTAAATTCCACCCTGTGTTAGCTGCTCCACTACCCTCAGCACAGCTTTAATAATGAGTTCATGCAAACAGTCCAGGCCAAGCAATTTTAACTCATATTACAGCTCAACATTAATTTCATTTAACTACATGGAGTACAGTTGTCTCCACTTTATTTCTGTATAAACAAAGATAGTGGATCACAAGTTACCCATGTATAGGGTGGGGTGTTTGTTTGTTTGTTTTAGAAAAGAATGGAAGAGATTTATCTTAAGTCCCAGCGACAATCTATTTTTTTCTCCTTCCTAATACCTGGACTTCTTAGAAGTCAAGGAGGTTTTCTCTGTCTGAATTTTTAATAGCCAAAAGCTCTTCTAACAGTACATATGTATAAAGTGTCTTAAGAAAGCATTTACATGCAAAGGAATACAAAATGCTTCTCTGGCATAAGATACAAATTGAGTTACAACTTTCTTTTGTAGTCTTTGAGAAAGCAGAACCTATGCCCTTGAGCAGATATTCTCCCTTCCTTCAACTTCTTATATGAATTCCCATCTTCCAACACCTCACACAAGACAAAGAACATACAATAAAGTAGTTTTATATGTAGCAGGTTAAGTATTCCAGTAAAGACTTGAAAGCAACTAAGCCTGAAAAATCACATCCAGCCCCTGAGCACATCTGATTTCCTTTTGTTTTAAGATTGTGCACATTCTGAGCTGCCTTAGTATGGAACACCCAGATAAGAGGGTCATGAGTAGAAAAGGACTACTGCATTTTTTTGAGTAAAGGCATCTTCCAAAGCCAAAAATGTTTTTTCCTACATTCCTAGGATAGCTGTACTAAAACATACACTCAAAAAGAAGTAGTATCTTGGAATTAAACTCTTTCAGAGTTGAAGATGAGAGTCATTAACTCCCTGTACCTCTAGGCCTCATGAAAAAAAGATTAGAGGTGTAGAAAGTGAGTTTAAAACAGTCATACTAGCAACAAGACAAAGTAATCCTAAATAACAATGTATTTTCTGTCCACTTAGACTGTTTTACTCTACCAAGTAGACAAATATACAATAAAAATATACTGCCCAGCAGTTTACAAGCCTTTTGATAAAGGAAGAAAGGGTTAACCTGATTCTAATAGAAAACACTACACCCTGGGCTCCGTGAGGCCTAGGGACAAGCCCCCCCTGGGCTCCGTGAGGCCTAGGGACAAGCCCCCCCTGGGCTCCGTGAGGCCTAGGGACAAGCCCCCTTTTAGCTGCCCTTGTAACTGATAACCAACCACCTTTTCTACCTGTTATATGCATCACAGTCACATTTTGACTAAACTGTGTTGCCTTAAATGTTCTAGAAAGGCTTGCAGTGCTAAAAGCTTTGTGGCCGATTTCACTGCAACAGGGACTCAGGGGGAGAATAGGAAGACAGTGAACATGCATGTACACCCAAAAAGCTGCGGGTAAAATATCATTCTGGTGTCTGCTGTTAATGCAGAATAGAAAAGCTCCTGCTTTCTTTCCTCCAACTCTTCTCTACACCCCAGGCCTTTGTGGCAGGGTAGTCTCCCATTTTAACTTAAGTCCCTCAGTACTGAGCTCCTCAAATGGAAGAGCTAAAGAGTTTAGTCCAAACACTATGAGGTTTAAGAGTTTAAAATAAACTTTCCCTAAGTACAAAGAAAAACAAAAAACAAAAAAGGAAAAAAACCCCAGAAACTGTTTATGGGAACATTCATCTGGCAGAGTAAAGCTAATCCAGGCAGCCACTTGTTCAGATTGTCCAGTGACTAGAGAGCACTGTACACAAGAAAGAGAAAACTGCCTGCAGTCTGTGAATTAGGCTTTTTAAAAGGAGAAATACTCCATATTAATGCAAAATGTAGAAGTACATTTATATTTTTCTTAGTACTTAATTTTTTAGCCCAGCTACTTTAGCTTTGCTATTTGACAGGCATTGTGCCCTGTCCTGTGGCTAGTCAGCTGAGCTGTATTTAATCCAACTTTCTAACTTTTAAAAGCCAGTACAGGTTATTGACTTTCATCATATACATTATCCCACCCTACTTGACAAAGTGCTGGTTCTACACAGAAGAAAGGACTCCTTATCATAATAATTATGCCTGTTCCTGTGTAAAAAAAGCTTAGTCCATTTTTTTAACAACTACATAGAGGAAGATAATGAGTATGGTTACCTCAAAAAAAACAAACCCAAAACAATCCTCAGAGAAAGCTGCCACTCAGCTACAGAGCATGTACAGTATTCCCCTGCACGGCAGTAAATACTGCTAAGATAAATTTTACATACACTCTGCAAATTCAGGACCCAAGCACTGCAGCAGACAGAGGTTTTAACACTAAACTCAACTCTTCAGGAAGTTGTTTTAACTTCCAAGTTCACTATGGCACCCCAGAAGCAGCAATATCTTTAATACTACTGCTGCAGAGCCAAACAGGACACCACAGCCCTTCCTTTCAGGGGTGATGTCCATCATAGAAGTTTACATTTATCTAGGAAAACAAAAACCCTCAGGAGAGTTGGTTTTCTATTTTAAGGGCTTTATTAATAGCCAATGGCAGGATTCAAACTATTTCAGTCAATTCTCTCACAGGATGGAAAAAAACAGGACTTTGGAGGACCCCTTTAGCTTTCTGGCACATTTCCCACATCAAGTAGTTTTGAGGTTTTAAAAATAATTAAACTCACTCCCTATAGCTGCATGTAAAGAACACATATGCAGTGAAAAAACAGCTTGTGGAAACACAGCAGCCAGCATCTGCTCTTCAGTAACTGCAGCTCAGCAAGTGTCTTACCCTGGCCTTGCTAATTACTAAATTGAGCCAAATTTTGTGCTCCTAAGGAGCCTCCACAAGACCAAGGGGGTATGTCAGAAGACAAACCAACTCTTGCAAAGGAACAGCCACTCAAAATGGTATAGAAAATACTGAGTGAAATCAAATTAAGACAACTTCATGCTTCTGTGAGTGGCACTGTAAACTCTTTACATAGCATCCTTACAGATAACTAGAAACAGGAAGAACACACAAGCTTTTGGTTGTCAGGCTTCTAATACACAAGAATTAAAAGTAGCATGATTTTTTATGACAAAACATATTGATAGTTTCTGTACACTCCTGAAATATCCAAGTTACCAGAAAACCTAGTAAGTATGAATAATTAAAAGTAGAGTCACAGCAATTAACTTCTCGGTATTAAACAAAAAGTTGCTGTCAAAATTCCAGTTTAAATGCTTTTGGGTTTATATTGACATTGCAATAGATAAATTTGAACCAGAGTAACTGGCAGAGGATGAAATGTCAGAATCCTACATTAAGCATTTTTTTTTAGCACTGTTAAGACAGTAACACAACATTCCAGTTTTTAACATGTCCTTTTGAGGCAGAGGCAGTGCTGGGAACAGTTTGCTCTGATACACTCTGTGTTCACTCTCAAACCAAGACATGGGCAGTAGTATCTGGCACCCTAATAAAGCATCTACCAGCAGCAAGAGCTCTTTCCCATTTGTGAGGTTCAAGTAGGGTGAAGAAAAAAAAATAATCGGATGAGCTGTAGCTACTGCAGAAATGTGTTAGAGCTATCAACAAGCTATAGATGAATGACAGAATTATTGACCACAAGGCATGACCTTCTCTACTGCTGATCCTCCTCAACAAATCCAGCAAAAAGAGGAGACTGCTCCTTTAGATCTGCTCCACTAACCAGCTGCCCAGCACTCCAATGAACATGAGCAGGAACTTGGGTGTGTGCTAAAGTAAACACTTTGTCACTTGTGTACATTTCACATCACCGAAACTAGCTGTGAAAGTCGTTCAGCACACAACAGCTCCAGATCTTAGGGGGCCAAGCAGAACAAAAGCTTTAAAAAGAGAAAAACTAAGAAGTGCAAACATACTTGACCAGAAAAACAATCAGTGGGAGCACGTTACGTCTTCATAAAGGACTTGTACAGATGTAAGTGTTCTGTTACAGTTTTACTGGGGAGGTAACGTGAAAACACTTGTAACAACACCTGACAAAAGCAAATCATTCCCTTTTGCTTAAGGCTTTAAGCTCTTACAAGATCCAGATTCTAGAAAGGCTCAGCCAAAGAGGCCTGTTCTTTGAGGCTGGCCAGGTTCCTGCACTCCGATAGGGTTACAAACTCCCACTTATTTTACAGTTAATCAAGATTTTAAAAGAAAAACAAATCAACCAATCAATGTTAAGTTCTGGTATTAGAGAATAAACACCAGAGATCTGAGATTAAATCAAACCCCTCCTATAAATTACACTCCACAAATGCAAACTCCAGTAAGTTGTGCTAGCTCAGTGACACTTTGCCATCAGAACTTGAATATATAGACAAACTGAATAAGAATATTAATATGATTTAACCTATAGGTACTTAAAACTGTTAGCACTTAATTCATTCTTTGAACATTTGAGTTTACTGACCTGGGCCTAAGATATCAGCAGACACTAGGCAATAAGATCTTCTGTTCCAAATTAAAGTGTCATCACTTCACATGGGACATACAGGTAACAGATGAACCTGCCTCAAACATCCTATTTCCCCAAGCACATTACCAGCTGCCTGGGGGAGTTTCTGGAAACCAGTGATTACAAAGTGCTGCAGGCAGTTTGCAAATTCTCAGGTGGGGAATTAGAATGAACAGCTCAAATAAGTTTAGCTTCCAGGCTTTTGTTTTGTTTACTTTGCTCACTTCCCTCTGTTTCTTTTATGATGTCCATCTCTTGCACAGCCAAAGCAACATGAATTGAAGATACACATTTAATCATTAGCTGTACTTCAATCTTTCAGTTACAGCCATATGTTGCCTTTTATCTAAGAAGCTGAAATCAACTCTAGAAGCTCCATTCAAGGTTCCAGATTACTGCAAAAATGAAAAATAATCCTGAATTTATTTTCAGTTTAGTCACTCTTGAGCAGAAGTGTCCAGAAGTGACTGTGTCAGATTCGTTTAAATCACCCACGTTAAGCTGATGCAACTTTCCAAAACATTCAGTGCTGCACCCAAGAGGCTCAGCACCTTTTCTCAAGGAAGAAGAAGTGCACAACCCTGGGCCACTTTGCATCAGCAACCACAGACAAAACCACAGCAAAGCTTAGTGGAGAGCTTACAGAATTATACAGGATCCCAGTAAGATCCAGCCTAAGGAAATGTGAGTGTGGAGAAAAGGAAACAGCAGACTGGAGAAGGCAGCACTGAAATGAACAGCCAGGAACAGGGACACACTGCTTTGTCTCACCCTTTGGAAGCCTCAGTTTCACTGATTGCAGCAACTCTGGTTTTGTTCACAAAGTTTATAAAGAATAAGTGACATGTCCCTGAAAATTAGATGTG
This sequence comes from Ceyx cyanopectus, assembly GCA_013401355.1. Lineage (NCBI taxonomy): Eukaryota > Metazoa > Chordata > Aves > Coraciiformes > Alcedinidae > Ceyx > Ceyx cyanopectus. Next base: position 19,928 of record VYZU01028688.1, read on the forward strand.
ACAGTTGCAAGTTAACCTACATAAACATGGGGAGGGAAGTCAGAGCAAGATACCTGTGGGTGTGGGGTTTTCAAACAAACAGGATATTCTGCTTTTCTAGGGTTACACAGCTGAGAAAAGGTATTTTATCTGGAAAACTCAGTAGTTAAACATTGAATACATGCTTTTTTTACCATAAAGCTGTCTTGTCAGAGTAATCATGCTCAAGAATTCTTTTCTTTGAGGGTTTAGACCAGGACTCTGTTTTAAGAACCATGCTATTTGCAATGATTAACTCATCAGCTTCAGATACTCTGACAAACCATTTAAATTTCTTCAGACTAGACTTCAATATCTGATAATGCATCAGACTGCAAACAACAGGACCCACACTTGACATTCCATATTTTGGAAGGGATTTAACACACAGTAAGGCAGAAGTTTTCCTCAGCAACCACAAGCATGACCTCAAGGCACAACAGTCCCCTTGGACAACAGATCCTACCTGTATTTTAGAGTCTGAGTAACAGATTTTCCTGAGGTTTTAGTTTTATTATACTGTTTAGTCCTACTATCAACAGCTATATAGTAGACTTCCAAAACCAACTATATTAGTAAGTACTTTATTCTTTTATGTCCACACAAGAGCTATTCTGGGTAAGAAACAGAGATGGCATCAGCAAGTGTCCTAATATAAGAACCACTTGGAGTTACTAGTCCTGGAGCTTCACTAGCACAGGCAGGTTCAGTGTAGTTAAGGGATCTTTCAAACAGCTGCAGGATGGGCAAGACAGAGCTGTCTGTTATAGAAAGCTTTCCCAACAGCATCTCTTAAGGTCTTCAGCATCTGCTGGGACAGTGGTGCCTGGATGCCTGACATTCAGTCTCCTCAGCATCTCTGGGGACAGTGGTGTCCATGGTACAGATAATTCTCCCAGCAGACAAGGGAGCTCTGGAGACAGTGGACCCAGTGTTACATTAATCTTCCCAGCATCTGTTCAGACTGCTGCAATACCAGACCCATACTAAATAAAGGGGCACAGCATCTGTATTGTCCACTCCCTACAGCACTAGGAAAGGACACTGCAGGCCAACAGCCCGTGAAAATCAGCAAAAATCCAAACAGAAGATGCATGCATACTTGTTATAGTTATAAAACCCTTTTTACATTCCCTGGTCCTGAAGAAAAGCTACTCATTATTTACAGCCATTACTTCCTTCAATACATCTTTTTCCTGGTTGGTAAAAATCAATATGCTTTCCAGTCTTCATACTTTTATTTGGTTTACTTAATACCCCAATACTTCTCATTTTTAGAATGAAAAATATTTGAAATTAGAGTCTCTTATCCATCTCTCCAAGAGACAGGGAGCTATGTGTGTAGGATCTGTGGGTTTTTGGTTTTAATTAAGGAAAAATGAAGTTTTTCACAATACTACACCCCTAACATAATATTCCTGGTATCTACTTAGAATATTAATCTTTGAACTCCAAAAAAAACTAGTTTATGAAAACAGGAGTGTTAAACTCTAAAGTTCCATAGGGATTACAATATTACAACTGCAAGATGCTTTTATGATCCAGAAAAACTGATGCTCAACATGCAAACCATGGCTCAATATTTTAAATTCAAGGGTACATAAAGTCATTCTAGATTCAAATTGCCAACCTACCAGTAGAAAAAGGAAATATAATCCATCTTTGGTCTCTCCAAGTTCTCATTTCTCCACAGTATAAATTCATTCCCAGGACAGTACAGGAATCAATCTCATTAGGGGCCTTTATCTGCATACTATTGTCATCACCTTATCATTTCACCAAAAAGTTTCCCTTTGATTTGTTCAAATACCCCTTGTGCCTGCACATACTACACAGGGTACACTTGAAGAGAAGCTTTCTGAAGGACAGAGACACAAAGAAATGTTTTAAATATTAAGTATAAACATTTTTACTGAAGAGCAATGTAAATCTTACCCAAAAGAAAAAAAAAAAGGAGCCAAGTACATTGACCCTTCTTGGAAATTAAGCCCTAGATCGTTTAAATTAGGATATAATAAATAACTTTTTGGTTTCATGGAAGTATCTAAGGCTACACAGCCTCCCCAAACCTTGCCTAACAAATAACAACACACATAAGCAACTGAATTAAATATACTAAAGCAGCAAGTAAATTACATTTATAAACTGGTTTGCCTAACAAACTAAAACATAACTTGTCAGAACATCTGCAAAGCCCATCTCAGAATCTACCACTGCACTCCTGCTCAGTGCATGCTGCACCTCTGAGGAGCCACTCACCTATGTAATTAACAGTGTATAAATTAATAGCTATTAAGTGGTTTCAAGATAGATAGATACTTGAGTACTTAAAAAGATTAGAAATGGATTAAAGTGAACAGTTAGTTTCCAACGTGCTCTAGGAGCTTTACCATCTTGCCAGAAGATTATGCATTAACTGCTTTTCACCAGGAATTTGAGCTAAATTTAAAGCCAGACACATCCAATATTAATAGAAATACACTCTGCCACCAAGTCAAGAAGTCGAGTTTAGCTGCACTTCAGGAAATCCGAGAGTGCTTTCAACAGAGCAGATGCACAGCAACAAAACGGACCCTACAGCAGTGAGTGCACCTCCACAGCCCCAGCGTCATCTTGCCAGTAAACCTGCATCTACCTGAGCACTTTATACCCCTCCCTAACCAGCCGGGTACGTGGTACTGCTCCAAGTGACACTCACACACACTGAGAACACAAAATCTCACTCGCAAACCAAGTATATTCCACGCACTACATATTTGCAAGGGAAACCAACACGGCAGGTGCCCTCCCTAAGTAGAGGGGCCTCTTCGGGAGGAAAAGCAAGACTGTTCTGCAAGTAAACCAGCCATACTCTAGGAGACTGCACACGCTGGATGGCAATTCCCAGCCTCTGGCCGCTTCACTCGCAGGGGGCTCCGCGAAGGAGGTTCTCTCCAGTCCCTGTGTGCTCTGTGCCAAGCTCTGATCCACCTGTGCCGCTCCCCACTTACCTATTCCGCTGTCTATGCAAAAGCTCTGCCGGCAGTTCCTCCTCTAAAGTCTTTTGTGGAGCCTCAGGGCTCTCGGCTTTGGGCTTTGCAGTTCCTTCTGGCCAGACACTCCCAGCAGTGAGGCAGCAGCAAGCAGAAGCAGCTAGAAAGTTTGCCACGCTCTCCACCTTCCCCTGCAATTCGTTCCTCTCCCAGCCTCTTCTTCCCGGCGACAGGGACCGGCTCTAAGGGAGGCGAAGCTTCTCAGCGAGGGTCCCCACTCTCAGCGGCTGGCAAGCGGCTGCGGGGGTAGCTCTGGCTCGGGGCTGCCGCTGTCACCGTGTTTACCGCGAGTCTCATGCTCGCCGCGAGAGCCACGGGCCGCCCTGCCCATCATTCATCCTCTTACACACGCCCGCGCCCACTCCATTGCCGACCGGTGACTCACCCCGCCGCTCAGCGCTATTCACGGGCAGGGCTAGACAAACCGGCGGGACCTCTCCGCAGCTCCCGCCCGCCGCTCGAGGTGTCGGGTGCCCGGTGCCCGGCCCCGCCCGCTCCGCTCCCGCCGCCCCCCGCTTCTGCGCGCGCGCGTTACCCGCCGGGCCTCGAGCCTCCCCCCGCAAGCCGCCCGCTGCCGGAGCGGGGCCCGCACCTCCTGCTCCCGGGACGGGGGAGAGCCTGGCCGACGGAGATGCCGCTGTCCTTCCACGGCTGGCCCCCGGCCTCCCCTCCCTGCCTGCAGCCTCTGACCGGGTCCCGTCCGCCATCCCCACAACCGCCTGCCGTGAACCACAACCGGCTTTCCCGAGGTGGGGGGGAGCGGTTCGCACCCCGCTGCCTCGGAGGAAGGCTTCATACCCCGCTGGCTCGGAGGAAGGCTTCGTTGAGCTCGGGACACCCGTAAAACCTGCGGGGAGAGCTCAGCACCGCACCCCCCGGGAGCTGCAGGTGCGGCGGCGGGCGGGCCCTGCCTCGCAGCCGGGGCTCGGAACCGGGTTTTACCGGAGGGTTTAACCCCCCAACTCCGGTCTCAGCTGAAGGACGGTTGCCGCTGCAACCCCCCTGCTTCGCATGCCATCTGCCTTTGCTCCAGCTTTTTTCGGGGTAGGAGGGGGATAAGGATTCCCACCCCCTCCCCGCCGTTTTGATTGTCAAAAGTTTCTCATTCTGCAGCAATCAGATTTTGGGAACCTTCCAGCGTAACAAGCATGGGCTCGGCAGGGAGGAGGTGTCAGCTCATCCGCACCGAAGGGGCTTTGGCCGCGGTACCCCCCGTCCTGCCCCAGCCTCCCAGGGCCCCGCGCCGCGCTCGGTCACATGCGCCAAAGGCGGCCCCGCTGCCCAGCCCGGCGCTCAAGGAAGGCACCTGACCCTGTGTTTGTCACCCCCCCCGCAAAACCCCCTTCACCCGCCTATTGCCTGTTCTGCTGGGATTGCTACCACTTTTGTTTTTGCCCACAAAAGCTTGGGGGAAGGGACGGGGGTTTGATTCCAGCACAGAGTGGAAGCGGTTTCTGCACTCTCAGAGTTCTGCGGGACGGGGGAGCTGCCCTGAGCTAACAGCGACAGGCTCATCTAGGATGTTAAGTTTTCCCTCCTGCAGGTTTAACACAAATGGTGTATTGCAACCAGATAAACAACTCGGGCAGGCTGCTGCTGTGCCTGTTGCTAGGCGAGTGCACATACACACCTGTAGCACTGGAGCAAAGAAATCTGCTTGAGCCTCACTGCATTCTCCACTGCCTGCTCCACCCCCCAGTTCTCCACCTGGGTAACGCATCCTTTACAAGGAATCCGAAAAAACCCTATATAATTACCACGGCCAGGGGGCTTGCTTTTAATTGATTACAAAGACATATACCCATGCTTACCTCCAGGCACTTAATTACCTGCGAGTCTTTGTAGAATTGGGTTTCACTTGAAGATATCACACAAAGAGGATAATGACTGAGGGATTAACAGTTTAAGAGTAGCAATAGTAATGAGAGTAAGAAGTATCTACTGGCAAACACACAAAGATACAGCAAATGCTGACCAGAGGACCCCATCTTGGGGGCAGAGGGGGGGAAGAAAGCCATTTAAGGAAGGAAAATGGAAAGATAGGAAAAGTTACTGTCATTTCTCTAAGTTCTTTGGCTACAACAGTCATTTGAAACACTGCCTTTACTTTTAAATATTATTTTTTGCAGCACTGCATTTAAGAGAGCAAACAGTGTTATCTCCCTCTGTTCTGAGGCTACACTTCACATCCAGCCCTACAAAGCCATCCCCACAGGCAACCCGTTGGTGCAGAACTTGGTCACAGAGCAGCTGAGAGCCCAGAGGAGCAGCTCCAAGGAGTAGCTTCCAGGAGACTGTCACTAATCTGGTAACTGCTGTTTATAAATCTTGCATAGCAACAACTTTTGAGAGCAAGGGGTGTATATTTCTGAAGTCACAAAACTTGGCAGAGGATTTAGCAGTGAACCTTTTGGTCATTATTTTAAACTAGATTCATTTCACTAGTTCCTTTCCAGACAGGAATTATGATGGAGAGAGATTAAGACTTGAAGAATGATGACATTTTATGTGGAAAAAAGAAATCTCTCACACATGTAGGAAATTCCATGTGGACACCAACATAGGAGTCACATTCCCCCTCTCACCTCCCAGGGAGGCAGATGGGAGGAAGGGAAGAAGAGATTGGAGGAAAAAAAAAGTTACTGGTCCTAGCAGCTGGAACACACCCAGCATCTTATTCATTACTGGTTTGTTTGGGTTTTTTTTCCCCCTTTCATGAGATCAGCAGGGATATTATTGGAAACAGCAAGTCTATAAATGAAGACTGCCAGCCTGTGCATTAAAATTCTATTTCCAAAGAGACACCCAGGCAGTTTTCAAAGGCAGCTACCACCCAAAGCCTGCTTAGCTCTGCCATGGGACACAACTAAAGCTGCAAGATGAGGTTTGGGTTTGGGGGGAGGACACAAGAATCATGTAGGAATTTCTAGTTCAAGCTGATTTTACAGTTTACAGAGTCAACAGTAGCATCTAAAACACCTACTTGTATAGCCAAGCCATAGCAGACATCTATGCAGAGATCTGATAGGGAAGAACCATCATCTGTGCTCAGCCTGAGTTGTTTCAGACCTAATGAATTTTAGAAGCACACATTTTAATGAGCTCACAGATATTTGCAGCCTTTATGACAGCTGTGTGAAAGGCAGATAAAAACATACATAGGTAGTGTACAATGAAGCATCCCATTCTCCCCTGTAAACATAGTCCCTCATAGTTCTTCCTTGTTTTTTGTTCAAGTAACATATAAATCAGGATAATCCTGCAAGCTACTTCTCTCCAGGCCTAATATTCTGTTCTGCACCCTGGTTCTCAGAGCAGCCCTGTGAAGGTGCCAATTGATACTCCTACCTTGAAACAGATGGAGTAACTCCAAAATGATTTAATATTGCCATCCAATTATGAAAGAACAAAATACACTGAAGCCAAATGTATGCACAATTACAATTCATCAAGAGACTCTTCAGCAGTTAAGTAGATACTTAACACCCCCTGACAACAATAAGTTCCACAATTTTGGAATTAGATGCATTTCAGCAATAACCTGAGTTCTGTTCCCAGCTAATTGATTTAATCAAGTCACTAGTTCTTCATCATCAAGGACTTTAGATCCCACAGAAAAGCTTACCTTAGAGATTCATTATTTTGTGGCAACTGAACAAGACAGAAAGATAAGTCAAGAAAGAAATGGTAAGACATGTTCCATTACTACTTCAGAAGCATTATGGTTTAAAAGTACACAGCACTGCTCTACTAATGCAGAAGTAAGGACCTTAAGAAACACCTCAGTAAAACTTCCCAGCTCTCCCAGCCACAAGTGAAGCTGCTCAGATAACAAGCCTACCTTAACAAGTAATAAAGGCAAACCCAAAGAAAGTGCAAAGCACCGAGCTGCCAAGACACGCTGACACTGAGCACACCGCCTCAAAAGACTCTGATTAGTGGGACCCCTTCGCAAGAAAACCCTTGAGCAAAAGCAAGCCCTCAGCCAAGCTCACAGAAGAACCGAACCCTCCTCTAGTCCTCACGCTGAGCGGAGACAACCGCCCCTGGCCGCCCGGGAGTTACCTGCGGCTCCGGCCCCGCCGCCCCAACTGCCGCGGCCCCGGCCCCGGCCGCCCTGCTCCGGCTTTCAAAGGAGGCGGGCGGCGGCCGCGGGCCAATGACAGCCGCGCAGCCCCAGGGACCAGCCCGAGGACCAGCCCGCCTTGCCCCGCAGCTGCCCGGCTCTGCCCCTGCCCCGCTGCCCGCGGGGGATCCACCTTCGCTGCCGCCGGTAGCGAGCCCGGCCTGCTGCCCGCGCCTGTCCCGCCTGGCAAGCATCTCGGAAGGGTAGGGGATTCCACCCGCCATTCGCTTCTAGTTGCTGACACTTACAGAACTTGAGTAATCATTTCTTGTTTGTCTAATCTTAGTCCTTTCAACAGTTTACACTCCTCAAAAACTGATGTATTAGCTGCTTTCATAAGCAAAGGCTGAGCTGAGGTAACTAAGTTTTCCAAACTATTTTTCCCAAGGCTTGCATCTTTGGAGAATTTCAGGAAAAAAGAGCTGAAGCTTTGTGGAATTTCTACTTCTAAAGCTCATGGGGGAAAAAACCAACATGTTTATACTACAGTAATATTATAACTTTTTTTTTCTTCTTTTTTNCCTGAGTTCTGTTCCCAGCTAATTGATTTAATCAAGTCACTAGTTCTTCATCATCAAGGACTTTAGATCCCACAGAAAAGCTTACCTTAGAGATTCATTATTTTGTGGCAACTGAACAAGACAGAAAGATAAGTCAAGAAAGAAATGGTAAGACATGTTCCATTACTACTTCAGAAGCATTATGGTTTAAAAGTACACAGCACTGCTCTACTAATGCAGAAGTAAGGACCTTAAGAAACACCTCAGTAAAACTTCCCAGCTCTCCCAGCCACAAGTGAAGCTGCTCAGATAACAAGCCTACCTTAACAAGTAATAAAGGCAAACCCAAAGAAAGTGCAAAGCACCGAGCTGCCAAGACACGCTGACACTGAGCACACCGCCTCAAAAGACTCTGATTAGTGGGACCCCTTCGCAAGAAAACCCTTGAGCAAAAGCAAGCCCTCAGCCAAGCTCACAGAAGAACCGAACCCTCCTCTAGTCCTCACGCTGAGCGGAGACAACCGCCCCTGGCCGCCCGGGAGTTACCTGCGGCTCCGGCCCCGCCGCCCCAACTGCCGCGGCCCCGGCCCCGGCCGCCCTGCTCCGGCTTTCAAAGGAGGCGGGCGGCGGCCGCGGGCCAATGACAGCCGCGCAGCCCCAGGGACCAGCCCGAGGACCAGCCCGCCTTGCCCCGCAGCTGCCCGGCTCTGCCCCTGCCCCGCTGCCCGCGGGGGATCCACCTTCGCTGCCGCCGGTAGCGAGCCCGGCCTGCTGCCCGCGCCTGTCCCGCCTGGCAAGCATCTCGGAAGGGTAGGGGATTCCACCCGCCATTCGCTTCTAGTTGCTGACACTTACAGAACTTGAGTAATCATTTCTTGTTTGTCTAATCTTAGTCCTTTCAACAGTTTACACTCCTCAAAAACTGATGTATTAGCTGCTTTCATAAGCAAAGGCTGAGCTGAGGTAACTAAGTTTTCCAAACTATTTTTCCCAAGGCTTGCATCTTTGGAGAATTTCAGGAAAAAAGAGCTGAAGCTTTGTGGAATTTCTACTTCTAAAGCTCATGGGGGAAAAAACCAACATGTTTATACTACAGTAATATTATAACTTTTTTTTTCTTCTTTTTTCTTTTTAACAAGGCAATAGCTGAGAATCTTTGCACTTGTACCTCAATGTTTCACTTCCATAAGCAGAAAAAGCTGTACCACAGTTACCATAAAGTTTTTCCCTTTGGATACTACTGTTGGATGGTTTTGCTGGGGGAAGCTGGTTGCTTTTTGGTTTTAGTAATGCTTTTAGTCCTCAAACTACATTAAAATAGACATCCTTCAGAAATGAGAGAACTGGTTCAGTTCCTTAAACCAGTTTCCCTTCTAACTGAAGCCAAAATTTGATTTTCTATCTAAAAATATGCACGTCCAAAATCACTGAGTCCAGCCTCAGAGCTCTTTCTGTGCACAACAGTGGCAGCTGAAGAAATGCTTTCCCTGTATGAATCAAGGCTTTGGGAGGGATGGTGAGAGTACAGGGACTGACTTGAGGGTGTAGGGGGAAACAGGAGACCAGAGAGCAAGAATAATAATCCAAAAATCTAGTTTATTGCCTCTGCAAGTGTGAAAATCAAGGTGATTCTAGGAATCTGCATCAAGCAGAAGCATGGGAACAGAGGGTAATGCTTTTGGAATCAACTAGTTAATCAGAGGAATGATGCCAGGCAGCTGAAAGGGCTTAGTGAGGCTTTCCTGTAACACTGTAAGAATTTCTGGATGTGACAATAATCTTAGGAAAACTGAGAGGAGACTGCTTAGGGTAACAATGAGCACAAAGCCACCTGACAGCTGAATTAGCCCTTTTTCTCTGCTACTCAGCCTTATCTACTTCACCATCTCTTCATGCTCCTGAATCCCTTTCCTTTCTCACTTCTCTGATCCCATCTTTCCCCGTGTAGTTTCCTTTTCATTTCTCAGCCTTGGGATTTTTGCCCGTTTGAAGCTGCTAGTTCTGCTAAACCTTTGACTGCCAGAAACCAGCCTCTTCAACAAAATGGTTATAGGGCTTTTTTCCCCAGTAATACAAAACAAACCCATCTGAATTTTAACACAAACTTAGCAGTAGCTGAACAGGAGTTGCTACCTGATGTCTTTTTGTCTCTGTGTTTTTTCTCTGAAGGACAATTTTATCTTACTCAGCTGGGAAAAGATAATAAATCCAGGGAAAGACTGGAATGTGAATGGGCAATCCAAAACTCCTAAGATTTACTTCTTACCATTCAAATTCATTCTCATTATCTTACATTTTAGAATTCTATTAGTATGAAGACTTTTTTAGCAAAAATTATTTTTAAACAAGCAGCTGACACAATTGCAGGAGGGACACGTGGCCTACTTAAATAAAAAAAAAAGGTGCCTGCAGTTATCATCTGAGTAGAAATTCAGCATGAAACATATGGAGAGATCTATCATACAAGGCTAACCTCCCATCTGATCTGTCCTGGCTTTTGCAGCAGGCAATGCAAGAAGCTTCAGAAGAGGCACAATGGCAATATCTATAAAGCTGGGAAAAGGACAGAAAGTAAAGGATCCTTCTGTTCTAGCTGCTCATCCACTTACCCTTCCCAAGTCCTCACTTTCTGTTTTCTTTCTGGCTACCATAACAACATTTTCTCCTTTGAAATAAAAGGAGCAGCAACCAGCAAGTAGAGCTAGTGGAGTTCTGTACTGAGCACAGCCTGCTCCTTTTGGGGCATGTTTCTTTTGGGTGGGGTGTGATGCTCCTCAGATATGTAGGATCTTAATAGACTTGTCTGTTTCTCCAAGAGTTTAAAAAGATTTGTGGATAAATAAACACTGGAAGGTGTAGAAAGCACTCTCAAAGGACATCTGGCTCTAACTTTGAGTAGAACATCTACTCAAAAAACATCTGACTAGGACATCTGACAGTGAAATAGTGGCCAAAGACATTCTGACAGGTGTCCTTCAAGTCATGAATGAGTCATGAAACTCAGAGCTGAAGAAGCAAAAGGCAGAGCTGAGTCCTGTGTCCATTCTGAGTTTCAAGCATGACATGCTTCTCTTGATATTCTGTGTATTAGCAGGGTTTAAACATGTCCTCTTTTTCAGAGGACTCAAAAGATCAATGAGTTTGGTGAACAGATGCATATTGACATTCATTCCACTGTATCTGAAACGTATCCAGAAGTAATTTGGGTCTGATTCTTACATGGGAGAAAAAAGCCCTGGTTCTACTTATGGAAAGCCATGGCCAAGAGATTTGGTGCAAAGGCCCAGTTGAGAAAATATTGATGAATGGATGAGTTTTCAGACTGAAAGGCTCCTCAGAAGCCTTTATGCCAGTTTGCATGTATCACCACACAGATGAGACTAGATGGCTTCTGCTGGCACGAAGCCAAAGGGATCTGAATAGTGTTGTGTCCTGCCAAATGTACATTTACTGTGGCAAAACTGTGTTCTGAAGTGTCTTTCCCTTTGATTCATATTTTTAATTGATTTGCAGGAGGATGCAGAAAGGGTGAGTCATAATACAGGGAGAAGTGTTCTCCCTATTATCTGATGAGAAGAAAAAGATGAGTCTCCTCAAGTCTCTGTCTTGAGAAGAGGGGCAGATCTCAGAAGAGATGAGGAGACTGATAGTTTTCCATGGAATGACTCCATGGAGAACACCATTGCATAATCTGACTGTAGATACTACAGGTGGATATGAAGGCAGAACTTGGAGATGTCTTCACTGCTACGAGTGGAGATTGTTGTTCTGCTCTCATAAATAAATCACAAGGAGTTGTAAATATAGAATGTCTCCAAGGCTGCACACACTAGGAAATGCAATAGAAAGGATGATGGCAATGGGAGAGGGTTCTGCAGGCTGCAGCTGAAGGGAATCCTGTATCTAGGAGGAATATAATTGATACTGATTAATTATGCACTGAGCATCCTGCCAGTTCAGGGATAGGCATTAAAGTATGAGAGATCTACTGGGTGATACAGTTCCTCTGAAGAAGGAACTACAGTGGTGGAGGCTTCTCCAAGCAGCAGAAACAGGATGAGGAATCCTGCCTTCAGCTCCCTGATCTATACAGTTGTGAGGCAGCCTCAGTCTGGCTGTTTGGTTTGCTTGGTTTTTATCTGTGGGAAATCTAGTGTGTCTGGGATAAATAAATCACTTTGAAATAAGCCCAGAAATCAAACATATTTATAATAGGGGGAGTGGCTGTGTGTGCTGGCACTGATGTGAGACAGGTCAGGCTTGGAAGAGAAGGAACTGCAGAATCAGAAAGTGCTGGAAAAAATCCTTTTAACATGGCCATATTTTAACATTGTTCCAAGAATGCCACAGAGAGAAAGGCCACGTAAGCCCACAGTGTTATGCTAAACATTATTAGCCTGCCAAAAAAAAATACATCCCAACTGTATAGAAGATAGGGAACACTGTAAATCTAGTGTTTATCTTAGGATTTTAAACAGAAGACTTGAATTCTGTTTCCAGCTCTGCATTGTGATGTTGGGTAAGTTGCTTCTAATTATAGTTTATATATATTTTTTATCACTGGTTTTTGACAGCTCAGTTACAAGGGACCTGTGACTTCTCTCTTCTTGTGGGGGAGTGAAGACAACCTGTGCAATAAAAACAGCCAAAATACCCAATTCAGAAGTGGGAGAAAGGGACAATTTTCTCTTCGATGAAGGTGTAGGAAGCCAATTGCAAGAGGNCACACACACTTTGGGGGTGAAACCCCTAATTTTTCTCCAGATTTATCTGTACATTTAAAAAAATACTTTTGAGATCCACACCTAAAAGTGTAAACCTGGCAAACTCACCCCATGTCTGCACTTGGATTACTGAATATGGGTGAAAAGTTTTTCTGTATTATGTACATATTGACTTCCCAATGTTTTGCATGATTATATACTAACCAGGGGTTTTTATACAGGTATATTTGCTGGTATTAAGTACTGCTAATGTTAGCTAAGATATGGATCATAGCATCCTAAGTCCTACTGGATGTATACTTGTAGTAGTCACAACTTGTTCAGCTTTTAGCAAACCTCTTCTAGTCCACAGAAATTACCTGTGTAAAAGAATCTGCAGGGACCTCATTATGTTTCAACAATGTAACTCATATAATTTATATAAAAACATAAATCTTGACATCCTTCAGTTAAATACAAATCAAATCAGCAACAGTAATGGGAGAAATGTGAACTAAAATATTGTTTCTTCAACTATTTGAACATTTCGTAGGTTTCCATTTGGAAACTTGTATGGAACAGCAGTTGTGTGTATTTCCTAAAATTATATTGACAGCAGCACTGAGAAAACATTCACCTTGCTAATGACCTCTGCTTTTGGCAAGATAGTGAGTACAAGAAAAAGAGAAGATCTGTTCTTACCATAAACAGGAAAAGAGGCTTTATAACAGCAGCATTTGCTAGCACCTCTAAAATTAACTCTGGGTCAAGCTTTCCATGATAAATACCTTTTTTTTTTTACAGTAATACAGAGCAGCTCAGCCTATAAACACATTAAAATATATATTTCACACAAGGCAGTCTGGAAACTAAGTTTTGAACTAGTACAAGTGGAAACAAACACATACATTTACCCCATGAATCCATTTTCTGTTGTAAATTCTCTGGCCTACAGCATTTGCATCTTTCCCTGTGATGTGTGCTGACAGAAACACTGCCACTAATGTCTGCCCGTGAGGGCTGGGGATGCTACAGCCCACTTCTGAAGCTGAGTTACCACTAGCACTGCATTTTGAAGCACATGGAAATGAGCTAAATATTCCTGCCAGTCCCTAAAAAGGGGGATTCCCGAGATGCAAATCTGCAGGTATTGACATAGGAACAGAAAGCTTGGTATTGCTAAACCAAAATGAGGCAATAATTATAAGTAAGGACAGTAATGGAAGGGAAATCTGCTCTGAAATGATTTAAATGCCCCAATAAAACAGACACAGCAGAATCCAACTGCAAGAAATAGTCTGGGCAAAAACTGTCCATTTGCCTAATAATGATTAAAACTTTTCTCTGTATCTCTTTCATTTACCACTGCAGTTAGAAAATGCAGGTCATTGCTAATCTCTGACGTTGAAGAAACAAAACTCAACAAGCTTAAATGCATCATATTTCACTCTCCTAGTAGAAGGTGGTTTAGCACACTGCAGCAGCAGAGATATTGAATATATTTTATCATAGCTCAAGTAAAATGTAAGGAACTTCTTGAGGGTCTACTATGGCAGTGTAAATGGAAGACTTTCCTATTGCTCTTTTTCAGCTTTTCCATCCACTAAATAATGGGAATGGGAAGAGTTAAAACTGACAACTGGTTCTGAAGGATATATTTCAGTTAGAAAGGAAAAAGTACAAGTTAGAGAGACCCTAATGGCAGCTGCCCCCTGCACAGGGTGTGCTGAATCATCCCAACATGGCACAGCAGACTGGCCCCCCATAAAGGCAGCTGTTTAATCCAGAATATACAGTGTACTAGAGAATGTCTCAGGAGCAGAGGCAGTAGAGGAATGTGGTTTATGACACTGGCAGCAGCCAAGGTCAAGTGAAAGTGTAGATTCATATTCCTTTGTTATTTAAATTTTTATGGCCAGACCTGGGGAAGGATAAGTTTGTATCATAGGCAGATATTTGACATTATTCAGTTTACCCCAAGGGTAAATCCTGTGTGTTGGTTCATCACTGAAAACAGAAGGCAGGCAAGAACTAGTAAAACTTGTCAGGCTTGGGAGTTTGGCAAAACACATGTTTTGATTATCAACTAAGCATAACTTATGAATATTTATTTTCTCTAAACTCAAGTGTAAAAATTTGGGTTTTATGCTATTTTTGGAAGCAGGCAAATCTTTACTATGGTGTTGGCTCTTAGTGGTGGGTGGTGTACTCTGCTTATACATGTTCTAGAAAAGAATGTTGAGGTTTCCCAGTGAAGCCATGAGTGCTGGGTGTGTGGTAAATAGAACCTATCTTAAGATGTTGCTGTTTACAGCAACTAACCATTCACACTCCAGTGGTTTCTGTCCACTTTTTGAGATTAACCAGCTAGATTCCAGTTAGATGGCATGTCAAGTACATTTTCAGGTTTTATACTAGGGCATCACTTACTCTAGATTTTCCTGAATTATCTTTATAGGAACTATTTCAATTACAAAACTTCTGTATCAATTGTAGAACTGTCAAATCAGATCCAAAACACTCTGGACAGAGCCAGCTACAATGATGCACATCAATTTCAATTTTTGATGCCTAATTATAGAAATCTAAAGTCTGATCCATGTACTTTGTAGTACTTAAATGTTCACAAAGATATTTTTCTGCCTATTTATAACTGTAGAGCCAAATAAGTCATCTAAACAGCTGCATTTCCTGATGTCCAGTTTTCTTTCTTGCTTAACTAAATAAAAGCATAGATATGAAAAAATAAGTATCACTTTGCTCCCCCCATTATGGAAACACAGGTTCTAACTCTTATCCATGTACTCAGATTTGAAACAGAAATAAGCAGAAATTACTATTAGCTACTGAATTAATGGATAACTCATATGATTTAAAGAAAATCATCTGCATTGAACTGGTGCATATGTTTGCAATTGGTTCTGCAAAGAGCACAGAGTGGCATTTTGCAATAGCTGGCACAGACAGCAGTGGCTGTGTTTTAGATCTGTATTGATCCTTTGTGGTGTCTTGCAGAAGCAGCCTGTAAATTATTCATGTCTAAAACAAATTAGATTCTGGAAAAAAAAACACCAACAACTTAACTGAAATCCATTTTAAGGGCAGCAGAAATGTAAAGTCAGCTGGCTTAGCTCTAGTGATTTCTAACAATCATTTGGTTGCTAATAATACCTTGATCACCATTTCAAAACCACCCTGACACTGCACTGAGCAGCAGGGGTGCAAAGTCAGTTTAGATAACAGGCCTCAGAAGGCACCTTAGGGGATATCTCTCTGCCCCTGGCCTGCTTATGATGTTTCAGGGCAGGAAAACCAAAACCATGTGGATATTAAACGATCAGTCCTAGAGGCTTGAGCCTAACACTCTGCAGCACATGGGTAGTGACTCAGGGAAATGAGCCAGGTTTGCAGCTTCCAAGAGGAATGGGCACTCTCAAACAGTACTGGCCAAAGACACCAGTCTGCTTGGACTCAGATTTGCAGTTTAACAGGAGTTGAACAGAAAGGAAAGTAAGTTTGTGAAGTGATCAGCTGAATAATTAGATTATGTAAATACATTTTATGTTTGTGGAAAACATCTCATAGACCCATAGAATGCCAAGGGGCTGGAAGGGACCTCCAAAGATCATCTACTCCAACCCCCTGCCAGATACATACAAGAACTGTAATATTCCTTTAATACACTGGTAATAATTATCACTTCTTCTATAATATCTCTATATATATATCTATAATCCTGAATCCTGGGAAGGGAAAAACTCCTGACAGCTCAAGACAAGCAGCTGTTACAGTCTTACATTTTTTTACTAAGCAATTACTACACAGATGCTAATAAAGAACCAGTGTAGTTTTCATTTCTTTTTCATTTCATGAGTGTTTCCAATCCTGCAGTGCAAGATGTGAGCAGCCAGTGTGTACAGCTCTGCTGCCTGCTTGCACCCAGGCTCTCTGAGCAGCACACCACACAGCAGAGCAGTGGAACTCTTGCAGCACAAGAGCTCTGTGCCAGCAAGTTCTCCAAATATTTACTTACCTTTAGAGGCAGATTTTACAGCTGACACTGAATTGCTTGCTGCCATAGCTACACTGCTTGCTTCCAGTAGCTGAGCTAGTTCATTTGAATCTAGCTCTTCAGAACTCTGCAGACATAACTTTACAACTCTACAATGTATATTACTTCAGTTACCAATACACATATTTATCTGTTCACCTTCCAGAGCATATAAGACACTGGAGGATTAAGTATGTCAGTGAGAAAAAAAAAAATCTTACATATAAATCAAAAGTACTCCATGACCACTGTAAAGGGATTACCTGCTAAAGCATGTAAAACTAGCTGGATTTAAAGGTGTTTCTCAAGATGCTTTAACACCATTTAACTGGAATCACCCAAGGCATTCCAGGATTTATTTGTGCTATGGAGAGTCTTTTGGAGTTTAGAGTCTGCAAGTGAAACCTTCATTGCTCTTTTTTTTCCCCTTTCCTGGTACTTGTTGTTCCAGACCTAGCATGGCCTTTGCTACTGCTTTACCTTAATACAAATCAATTTATTGTAATTAAACCTGAACTGTTGAATTGATAAATGGATTAGATGCTAGAAAATGCAGTGAAGCTTACTTACTACTCTGTACCAAATCCGGGTCTGTTTACTCCTTCTCCATTTCAGTCACACCATGTAATGTTCTGGCTGCACTGATGACAGAGTTGAGAAATATTTAGGCAGGATCAGTCTTTTGGGGAGTATTACATCTCAAAAAACTACTTTCAGGTATCTAATAAGGAACATTGAAAGACCTAAGGACATTATTATTCCTGAAGCCTTTCCATTTCATGGAGTGTCTTCTTCATTTCATTTTCACTGCTACAGTTATAAAAGTTCAAATATTCCCCATATTTTTAGGCAGTGAACTGGTACCCAGGGTTAGTAGAGTGCCATAAATCCTCGTGGCCAGTGTTGAGCTTACAACATACAGGGTACAGGGCAAGCAATTCTATCAGAAAATTCCACTCTGCTCTTTGGAAGTTGAGAGAGGAGCTGAGAACTCTTTATGGGTCTGAGAAATCCTATGGCACATTCACAACAACCCCACACTTAGGCTCTTGAGTAATCTCAGTAAATTGCTTGAGTAATTGCAGTTGGCTTTGAACTGGTTTAGTGTTACTCCCTTCTTGTCTAAAATTACAGAAGAGACAAATTGTGTACTCTGCTAGCTGCAGCTTCTCATTGCAGAAACACCAAATTTCAGGTTAGCTTGCCTATAAATACCTTTTTTTAAAATAAAACAGCTTCTAGCAAGCTCACAAAGCTTAGACTTTACAGCTTTGGTTATCTCATGGCATACAGAGGTGCCTGGAGCACATATCTGCCAATGCTGCCACACACCTGTGCACATTGCACTAGGGTTTTAATAACTTCAGATGCACAGTACAAATGTGAAATGCATGGACAATTGAGTATTTGTCAGCAGAGTTTTAAATGAGGCAGCCTAGCTTCTATTAATCTTGGGAAGGACTTGTTCTATAGTGCAGGAGAATTATTTGCACTAAGAATCCCCATCAAATGCATAGCAACCATCTGATGGAAACACTTGAAATGTACTGGGAATGCATTTGTGTAGACACAAGGGTTTTAACAGGCATCACAGACTCAGTGTGGTTTCTCCTGTAATTAAAAATATTTTCATTTATTGGAAAAATATTTTTGTTCTCGTTCCAAGAACACACCACTGCAATCCAGTGTTTAAACCAAATGTTTTCTTTTAGCTTCCCTCAAATCCTTAGCAGCCAAACTACACATGACTTCAGGGGATTCTAGTCAAGCCTGCCCATATAAACCAACTGGCTCTTGCAAACACAGCAAAGAGATTTTTTTTTACACGGTGAAAATGAAGTCCACTCCTGCTGTGGGAGTTCACTGTTTGTTCCTGGGAAATCAGCATCCTCATCCTTCAGCCAGCACCTGGCTGCTTTAATTCAGATCCAGTCAGGTGTTTCCATAAACTTCAGTAGACCAAACTAGACATGGATCTGAGATTATTCATCACATGCTGCTAATGCTCTCAAGTGCAATCAGGTTTTCTGAAGCAAAATTAGAATTTTGCTTAGGTTGGGAACTTCACAGAGAGCTACAGATGAGATACACTTGGGAAAATACCAGATTAAAAACTAAAGAAGACAGTGCAACCTGACAAATCCTTAATGCAAGGAAAAAAATCTGGTCTTCAGATATAGTTTCATAGATCCAGTAAGAGAATCTGGTTTTGGAAGGCACGGGGCAGTGTAATACAGATTTTGGAGGATTTAAACAGGGAAAGGGAATCTTCCAAATCCTCAGTATTGCTTTATTACATCATTTGTTTAAATTAGCTCATCTGTATATACTGCTGCCTTCAATGCACTCCCAAATGAGCATAAATACTGCTGGTAATCTGTCTTTTGGTGTTTCATTTAATAGGACCCAAGGTAAAAATGACTTAAAAAAAAAGTTTCTGCCTAGAATCATAGGAAAAACATTCAGTGGGAGTTAAATTAGGAGAAAATATCTGTATCAGATCAAAGGTTTCCTCCCCCCACCAGATTAAAAGCAGATCTTTATTTTTCCATGTAAGCACAAGATGAAGATACGTTGCTAACACGAATTTGCTTTCAGTCAATGTTTTTGTAATACAAATAACTTGGAAATACAACTCCTTTTAATCCCATGTTTTTCTATACAGCAAACAAATGGATTTAAAAACTTAGCGAGGGAGTGGTAGGTGGCTAAATAAATACTTAGAAACCCCAGTGTTTTGTCCTATAACAAACTGTAATAGCACTTCAAAGTTTTGGACAGATTTCCTTATATTATTGGTTTAGGGTGTAGCTGTGTGGAAAATTTTAAGTGTTGTCTTTCGGTATTTACTTTCCAAGCCTTTGTAATCTTGAGCTATATTTATAGCTTAAAGTGGGAAGAAATCAAAATTAAAGAGGCTTGTTTAAGCATCCTTTGTAATCAAATGTTTTTTCCCCATTTCTTCTTAAAATAAAAGCCCAGCCTGCACGTTTGGCTGGCCGAGGGGACCACCCGGAGCGATTTACGAGTCATGACCTCAACAGTGAGAGATCTGGGTGGAAAAGCGCTGTTGTAGGAAGGGATCGACTACCTGATTTCTGTGGGGAGAAGGCGGCCGCTTCGTTTCGAACCCGGGGGTTTAACTGGAAATACGAGGGAAAGGGCGAGGTTTTCTTGCCTGAGCACAACACGCCTCTGCCGAGTCTGTATTTCCGAGGATCGCCTCTCGCTCTAGTTCCCCGGCTCCCCGCAGAGCACCGTCCGCTCGGGACCCGCTCAGGCCGCGGTGGCGGTGGCGGCCGCAGGCGCCTCGGTCCCGGTTGCTGCTCTGCCTCCCGGGCCGCCCTCTCCGAGGGGCTCAGAGGCGGCTCCACGGCCTCGGTTCCCCCGCCTCGGCTGCTGCCCAGCGACCGCTGCCAACGACAGAGACCCCCGCGGGAGTGCCCAACGGCCGCCCGGGGCTGGGCTGCTGGAGCCCGCGGCTTCTGTCAACCCAGCGCCGGGGCTGCTGCTGGGGCCTCCTGCGGCCTCACCGGGCAGATGCTGACCCAAATGGGTGCTGTGCCCCCTGGTTATCAGGCAGATGCTGACCCAAATGGGTGCTGTGCCCCCTGGTATCAGGCAGATACTGACCCAAATGGGTGCTGTGCAGCCTGGTACCAGGCAGATGCTGACCTAAATGGGTGCTATGTCCCCTGGTACCAGGCAGATGTTGACCTAAATGGGTGCTGTGCGCCCTGGCACCAGGCAGGTAATTGACCAGAGTGGGTGCTGTGTACCCTGGCACCAGGTTGTCCACTTGCCTGTCTATAGGAAAACTAGGGGAGCATTGCATGGCTTCACCTCTCCAGCAGTACAGAGTTCTGCTGCAACAGATGAATGTATTAGTTCTTTCACCTAAGTGAAAGAACTTAAAAAGTTCATCTTTCCTAAACGATGAACTATTAGGTGGTTATAGAAAATTCCCATTATTCATGCCAAAGTTTACAGCCTTGCACTTTGTACATTTTAACCTCATCCCCTTCCAGTTACTGCAGTTCAATGACCTTTATGAGATTTCCAAGCCTTTTCCAGTTCGACGCTGCCTCCAGACTTCGTCATCAGCAAATGTCATAAGCACACACACTGTGCCAAAATTAGCCATGATACTATCCACTATTTTTAGTCTCCAGCTAATCCTAGAGAACTGTGCTGCTAGCTCTCCTCCAAACACACACTTCCCCTTTCAGTGCAACAGGTTGAATCTTTGTATTTTTGGTAGTGAAGATACTGTATGGTCAATCCAACACCAAGGGACATGTGTTTTTCTCTGTAATTTTGATCTGATTCCAGTTTATTTCGTACCTCTACATTCTTATTTTCTCTCACAGTGAAGCCTTTTCCAACTGTGGGCTAATGTATAAATGGTTTACTAAGTTACATCAAAATTAGTCTCACTTTAACGAGAAAAATTGTTTTTATCTGAAAAAAAAAGGCAACTGGGTAGATCTCCTGTAGTCTGCTTCACACAAAATGATCTTTTTTACTCTTCACCATTTGAAATTTCCATTTACCTTGATGTATTTGTTATTCTTTCCTATGCTGTATGTTTTAAAACCTTGCACACCATGAAAGTCAGTTTAACAGGGCTGTGGTTTACTGGTTACTTCCTCTCCTCTCCCCATACTCCATTTGCTAATCTTTACTCATATGATACAATACTCACCTCATTTACTTAACTAAGAAACCCCCTGGTTTTCAGGTCACCATTTCAGACTAAATATCAGGGGTTTTTTATGTTGTCATTCCAAAAATGGGCTTGGTCAGGAGTGCTGTGCTATTGGGAGCAGAATTGAGGTGCCTAAAGCAACAACTATAGAGGAGTAATTTGGCTGGCTGCCTAATGGTCATCAAATCCACAGGGGTTGTATCTAAACTAGGGAATAAAAGGAGGAGCCTCACTGTAACTGCATCTCATTTAAATTAATAGCTGAAATGTCTGGGTTTCTTTGGCTTTGTCATTAGAAGTCACTGTGGGGACTTCTAAAAACCAATTACTAATTGGTTTGGTCTGAATCATTCTTTATCATACACTGTGTTCTTAAAAAGTACTACTTTTTTTTTTTTCAGTTGTTTGTATTACCTTGCTTTTCTCAGATGTATTTCCTAATTATATTTCCTGTTCTGGAGAATGTTGTCAGAGTTTGCAAAGTGCACAAGTAAAATCAAGGATGAGGGTATCCCTATCAGGAATGGTACAACATAACAGATACTTTTAAATGGATTTTTTTCCATGTTGGCAGAACATGGCAGGGCTGAAATCTCAAAGGCATCTCAAATTGTTGTCCTTATATGCTTTATGTTATTGTGATAAAGAAAACTCATTGCTTAGATCCTTACAACTTCCATCTCAAACTTATTTAAAAACACCATTCCAGGATGAAACAATAATTTTATTGTTTGCCCTGTGCTGTAGAAAGGGATGATGGACAATTGCAAAAATTTCAAGAAGGAATCTGAACTCCTGCTCCTTGCATAGGGAAATGGATTTTTCTTTGCATTATCCACAGTAAATGAAGTTATTTAGCATCCCCAGTAATGCCAGATAAATCTGATTTTTCTTTAGTAAAGAAAGCACTTCAAGTTATCATTTCTGTAAAGCATGTGTTTAAAGTTTCACCACTTATCTGGAAATGTGGATGGCCTTGATATTTCCCACTAGGTTCTGACTCTTCATTGTCTTACACTTTTAGCACTCATAGTCCAAGGCCTTGGCCACAGATGCTTTGCAGATGTTTCTCCTGAAGCCAGATCTGCTAGTCTGATGCCTTCCTTTTTTAACAGTGGTATTCAAGGAGTTGCAGTAGCTTATTCTGCATTTTGGAAAACAATGTCTGCTGCTTGATGGGTTTTTTTGGTCCTCCTGAAATGTAGATGTTGGTCACCATGCCCCATGTCTGCTGTGTCAGGGGCAGAAGATGGAGGAAGGTCTCTGCTTTCCCAGGCAGCAGATAGGTGACCAAAAGACCCAGAAGATCTGTGGGTTCCCTCATTGCCAAAGAGTGCATTTTGCCTCAAAGTTCTTTTAAACCACAGTGAATCAAGGGCTTCAACTATGTGCTCTGAAGTGATTACAGATTCTGAAGAGGGGCCTGTCTTGTCTGGATAGATCACAAGGGTTGCTATAAATGTTAGGTGCAGAACAGAGCCTTTCAAGCCAGTGGCCTGAAAATTGCAGTCTTAAGATGGAAAGGGTGAGGCTGAAGTGGGGAGCAAAGAAAATGATACAAACCTGCCCCACTGTGTGGATTCTGACAGGCATGGAGTGTGGAGGAGTGTGCTGGAGTGACTTTGCACAGACACAGTTGATCCCACATTTTCCTTCAGTCAGAAGGTCCATCACTGTGTTTTCTCAGAGGAGATGGTAGTTCTTATTCTTGGAGCTGCAAAGGCAGGGTGAAACCAGGGAAAACCACCTGCTGGATCTGTTATAGTTTTTTTTTCAGAGTAAATAACATGAAAAGCTTGCATTGTTTAAAGCCCAGGGGAAAGTCAGTGAGATGTTTGTTTCTGTTCTACGTCGGACAAACTGTTCCTCTGTAAGAAAGGTTTGGCGGCAGCACGGTGCCTTGACCACTCATGACAAAGTGTGTAGAGAAGAAACAACTGGGTTTATAGTTTGGTTTAATGCACAGGCTCAGGTTCTACCCTTCCCTGAGGTACACAAAAAGACCCAGGGAGTGTTTAGGAGACAAGTGTGTAAGTTGCTTATCTCACTTTCTCTTTTTCTCAGTTCTGTGTTTGATAGGTTACCCTATCCCTCCTTAGCAGTGTCTCTGGGAAATTTCCCAAGAAACCTGCTAAATTTTCTGAGAAGAATATGTTCTCTGAGCTAAAAAAGGTATATTAAACTGTACATCTACAATTTCAAATTACACAGGAAGATTATGAAGGACATATTCATATGTCAGATCAGAATAACATTTTATAGGCTGCTGTGTAAATATACACAAAGTGGTTCTTGATGTGGTTTCCCACAATAGTTGCTCTAGGCTTTCATCTGGTGCAATTTTCACTGAATGCCATAATGATGGGTTCTGCAAAGCCTCCCTTATTCAATTTTAGCTCTACCAAACCAAAAGAGAAAAAAAATCAGAAGAGAGCAGCCAGCAGCTAAAACCAGACACAGAAAAAAAGAAGTTCTGCTGGTAAATCCTGTCTCCACACACTGAGCACTATAATTGCTGTTAAAAACTATACCTATAGACAAATATTTAGAATGCAAGTAGATAGAGATGGTTCCAGGCACAGGAGGCAAAGGGAATGTGAGTGGCTACATGAAGTAATTTTCTGGTGCAGGTCAGTTTAACCAGATCAAAGGGACTGAGCACAAAGGCCCAGGATCACATGGAGCTGCCCCCACAGCAGGTAGCCAGCTGTTCATCTGCTGCTTGGAAATGGTTTCTGGATGAAGTCAAATAACAGCTTTACCAAGCTAAGGGACTAAAATTCAAATTGACTTGAAACGAAGTCAAATGAGTTTGCTGTGAAGAGAATACCCCTAAAGCATTTTAGTAAAGCAGTAAAAATGCTCTAGAGGATGAAATTTATTAATCAAAATTAAAAGTATTCGGTTAGAATGGACTCATTCCCATCTCTGTCTGAGGTGTTTGGAGGATTTAAAAATTATTAATAGTAACACAACAACAAAGAAGTGTATTTCCTATCATGACTATTCCTCTGATCCTTGTAGGTTATCTTTGTATGATCAAATTCTACAGGACAGCCTCCTTCTCTTCCATGCCCAACAAAAAAGTGCTTGTTGAGCCACAGATAAATTAGTAATCTGGCAGTTAGTAAGAGGACCACACTCTTCACTCTGCCCCACTGAACAGCTCCTACAGAGAAGGATTTTAAAGCTGCCTCACCTCAGGGTAGTCAGTGTGATTATTGAGGTACATTATTGAAGTCAAAGCTCTGTGTAGAAGCATTTTGGCTCAGAACCTAACCAACTAATCCTCAGCTTCTTCCCCCTGCAGTGTCCATAGAATTCAGGTAGCACTCTTGATTGGCTGCTGATGGAGCTTGCAAGTGTAAACTAAACCTACATGGAGCTGTTTTTTCTAGTCAAAACAGCCATGGTGTTTATTACTCTAAATCACCAGTGACTATGTAAACGCTGCAAGTGTTGCAATGCTGTTTATGGAGCACTGACCTTTGTCTCTAAAAGTTACTTGGGAAGAACAGTTTTCTTGGGAGGATGTTTCTCTATAGGAATGCCTGCCTTGCAACTAATTTCATCTTGATATCTGCTTTGATTTCCAGACTCACAGAAGATTGAAATGTTTGGAAAGTTTGGATCTGAACACAGTGATGATTCTGCCAGAGGTACAATTTGCTTTATAAATTCAAAGCTTTCTTTGTTTTCTGCCTTAACTTCTTCCATTCTGCTTCTTTGTCCTTACTATTCTAATGTTCTCTATTTTTTTTTTCAAATTACTGTGAGCTTTATTTTTCTCTCATAACATCTTGAAAGATGATTCTGCAGCACAATTTTCTAGAGAACAAGAGCATACTGTTGAAACTTTGCTGTATTTCATATCATTACAATCCAACTCTGAATAATAATGTTACTACAAAAAAAATATTCAGCACAATAACACATCTCCTAAAATTTTATATACTGCTAAGTATTCTGTGAACATAAGAGTCCTTTAAGTGAATTAACATGTGAGTGCATACTATACCATGGATTTTAAGGGCCATATACAGACAGAACCTTTATAAAGATTTAGAAATGCCAAATAAACTGCAGCCACGTCTGCCATGAGTAAAGGAAACGCAATGTAACCCACGAGCTAGTGCTGGCACAAGCCAGGTCACTCTGCCCCTTGGACACTCACCAGATGGTGCTGTTTGCTCCCAGCCACTGGGCCTGGGATGTGTTAAACTTCTGGAGTCTGAAGAGACTCCAGGTGCTTCATTTGTGTTTGTATTGTGGGTGCAAAAGTTACTGCTCCTTTCTGAAACTGAACATGCAGTTCAGCAAGCTGACTGCTGGGCCTGTTGCCTCTTCAGGCTCTTTGTTCTTTAAGCAAAAAACTTCCAAGAGGAATTCAATCTGCACAGACATTCAGAGCTGTGTTTTAGTTCTCTGGGCACACGTAGTTGTGAAGGCACAGACTTGGTGAGCAGCAAAAGAACTAAAATCTGCTCTGTGTTTCCTTACAAGGTAGCAGTTTTATTGGTTGGAAAAAAGAATCTACATGCAATACACCTCGTTCTTCTACATTTCCAGGAGTCTGCCTGTTCAATGTGTAGGACTCCTTGCAATTTGGCTGAAATGCCTATGTAGGTTAGTTGCTATTTTTTAAGTTCTCAGCCCCTCTTCCATAAGACTTCTTTATCTTTGCCATCACCTTCTGCAGTAGGTGAGCTGTAGCTTGAATGTTCCCTCCTCCTGCTGCAGGGCTTTGTAATCCAAGCACCTCCTCACCCAAAAGATAATAGCCAAAACTTTATCATCTTATGCCAACTTCCCTTGGACTTCTGCTTCAAAATGCAGGTAAAAAAAAAAGATGGATGGACTTGCAATCAGCGTTTTCAGTCTGAGATAAACGGCCTTCATAATAAAATTACTCAAATCCTTATAATAGTGCATGACTACAAATGTGTTCCACACAGACACAGTGTATTTATCACAATGTTTAACAGTCATCCAGTTTATCTGATCGGATCCTAGATGAAATGAACCATTGGGCAGAAAGCCTGATATGATAAGAAGTGTTTATTGGCAGCAAGATACTCCAACAAAGGAAGATTGGTGCTAAGGACACATGCTCACAGGGCTCACCAAGTGAAGGTTCATTCTTACTGAGGCATTTACAGGCTAAGGCTTCAGAAAAACTTTCCCACCAGATATCTAGCTTCTTTGCCTCCTTTTTTTCTCTCCATCATTTGCATGATGATGAAGGAGCTCTTTATTCTTCTCCTGCCTCGATACATCCAAGGCCTCAAAGGCATCATTCTTGGGGGGTGTGCTTTTCAGGATTTCTTCCACCAGTTCAAAACTGCAGCTTTGCTGAACAGGCACCACCCTGGAAACATCATCAGCTGTCACTGAATGGGAGGTCAGATTCTGGATGCAGTCCCAGCTTGCCTGCTCAATGAAGAATCTGCCCCAGTTGTTGTGCAGTCAGACATTAACAACAGTTCCAGACCTTTTTCCAGGAGTGGCACTTAGATCTCATTTAGCTCTGTGGTTAGAGACCTCTAGTGACTCAAAAGATTACTCCAATGAGATTGCAAAGTTGGAAAGATCTGCCAGGTCTCTGTTTTAGAGATCTGTATAAAACTCTCCCTCTCATTTATTTTTTTTTACATTGTTTGTAGTATTAAGAGAGAATTTTTGAGGAGACATTGAAGAGACAAAGTGACTAGATACCTGGGACTGGCCAAAACTGACTGTGCCAACAGGAAAAAACAGCTAAACTGTTGGCATTTTTTTGTTTTTTCCTTCTATTTCAATTTTGCTGGTGTATTTATCAACATAGCAAAGAGTATTGTTCTCAGACATCAAAAGGTTTAAAAAGAAATAAATGATTACTCTGGCACTTAGAGATTTTAGTCCTCTTAAAAAGTACTAAAATCTTCAGCTCCTTTTGATTTGATTAAGTGCACTAATCATCTGTTTAAAGACAGGGAGAGATCAGGGTACGAACACTGCACAGCCTGTTCTGTGCATCCCTGACCAAAGCCACAGTCAAGTCAGGCTGAGACGAGCATCTCTCTGAGTCACAGAGGTGAAAAATTGCTACTTGGGAGCCAAGTTAGCTGTTAATTAACCAACCGACTGGTGGTGTCTGCTGCCACCTTTCAGCACAAGAGAGTGCACCCTGAGTGACCAGCTCGGTGTGAAGCGTCACCAGGACAGCTCTGCTCAGAACTGGCTGGGGATTGCTGACAAACAAGAAAGGTCTCTGTGTGTCCTCATCCCTAAGAAAGCAACAACACTCCTGTCCTTCCTTGTGTCTGTGCCCTGGTCAAAGATGGAGTTAAATGATACAGCACCTGAATTTTAAATAGACACAGCTATGTGATAAATAGACACCTGTCATACAGAGAAATACTTCTGAAGTTTGAGCACTGGAATCAGGACCAGATTTTTTTAAGGCTATCAGTTTACCTCAAACCACAGAGAAAAACACCCAGCAAAGTGTTGAGGTTTCTGGGTGTATCTTTAGTTCCCGATCAAATTAACTAGCACTCCTAAAAGTGTCAGCACTCACCTACAGCAGAAGAGCACACTGAGACTCAGTTATCTTTAGACGTGTGGCACTTAGCTCTCTTGTAACGTTCCCTGTTTGTGTTGTTGATGACAAAGACCAAAATAATCACTAAAAAACCCCACGCAAATTAACTCACCAACCTTATTGCAGGGATTTCTTATTCATTGCATGACCTCTAGTGGCCACGGCTGCTTGTACAGCCGGTGGCAGCGCTCAGAGGGTTCTGGAGATGGGCGATTTTTGCACAGTATGGAGCACGAAGGTCAGCCTTTTCGAAACTTCTGCTCTACCCCTGCCATTCGTAAAACTCTATTTTATTTCTCTTTACAAAGTGAATTCCCCGTGAACTCTGCAGGAGTTTGAAGGCAGAGGTGCACTGCACTGGCCTTGCTGTCCCTCAGGACTGAACACGGCAGATCCTGTCACCTTGTGTGACATCTGCTCAGCTTCTCGTGCCATCACTGCATGACCTGGAACTGGCACCAACCATCACCTCTCACTGCTGGCCAAAACAGACCACTTCATTCCAGCCCTGCTGGCACACGGGGGATCTGTCTGCAGAGCAAACTCAGCCAGTGTCCTGCTTACAGCAGAAGTGGGCAGAGAGCTGTAACCCTCAGCTTTGTGGGGCTGCAAGCAGTCTGAGTGGCACAACACTCATTTCATTAATCTCAGGTGACAGAACTAAACCAGCATCTCCCACAGCAGACCACTGCCTGAGGAATTTCTGGTGAAGAACCACTAGAGATTGTTTCATGGTCCTGCTTCCAGTGTTAAAAAACACTTGAGAAAGAGCTTGAAAATGTGAATTCAGTTTAAAAGGCTCTCTGAAGGTCTCACCAGAGTGGTGTCAAAAGAAGGATGGTTTGTGTAAAATATTTGTTGCTTTTGGAAGAGCGTTAAATCCAAATTGATTACAGTCATTTGACAGAGCAGCTCTTTGACAGAAATATTCAGCACCACAGCCAAGTCAAGAACACATCTAGGTGGTTCTTCCAGAGGGAGAGTGGGTTTTCTTTCTGGGGGCTTAGACTAGCTAAAGATTTAGTTCATAATCTCATTTCTGCTATCATTCTCTTAGCAAATGGAACATGCAGTAAGGGCACAGGCACAGAGCAGATCAGCTCCACAGGGATGGGCAGCAAGAGCACCTGCTGCTCTGACAACAGACTCTGGGTGGAAGCAGGTTAAGAAACAACAGCAATTCATCAGAGATGGTTTGTTTATTTGAACTTCATTAAGGGCTCCCACAGGAATTTGCTTTTGAAGTTCAGAAAACACCTGGCTTGGGTATAAAAATCCATCCACTTCCAGGGAATTGGAACTTGCTCTTTAATATCCAGCTCTGGATAGACTTACATGTCAATCTTCTATACAGCAAAAATACATTTACATTTTCACTGCAACGGTGTTGACAAGGACTGATGAAATATCCTGTGTTTGTGACATTAATCACTGTACAATATGCAAATGGTCATTGCCTGACACACCTCCCCTATGCACATGGCTTTACTAGATAGTGAATATTATCTATGCTATATATGCATGCATATGTATCATTCATTTAGAAGGTGAGTGCAATTATAAAAGGTGTTTTAGGAATTGCTGTTCAGAAATGGTTTGTTATTCCTGTGCTGGTTTTAGAGTGAATTTTCTCCACAGTGGCTGGCGTGGGGCTCTGGATTCCTGCTGGAAATGCAACGCCTGTTAATGTGGCATCATCTCCACTTTAGGATTAGCATCCGAGTGCTAAAGCAGCACCTTTCTGGCATCAGGAATCCAAGAACTGGTTCTCGATTCGCATTCAGAGATGTGTCTTAGAAAGCAGCAGGGAACTGGCTCTGTCTGTGGGGGATGTAATGGGAGCACTCACGGCTGCATCCCTACTGCTGCTCCCCGCTCTCATCACGGCCAAGCTAAAGCCAGATTGGCAGGAGAGCCTCGTCTTTCTTCTGCTTTGGCTGCCTTGAGCTTGCCCCTGTCACAGAAAAACGAGACGCTTCCCCACCCAACTATTCCCGAGGAGCATCAGCAGCCTCCTCTCCACCTCCGCTGATCGTTCCCGGGCAGAGCAGCGCCCGGTACCCGCCCGGTGCCCATCCGGCAGCGGCGGAAGCGGCTGCGTCCCGCGGGCACCGCCCCCCCCCAGCGTGCGTCACGACGTCACGCACGCGCGTGGCAGGGCGGCTCTTCCCGCCCACCGCTCGCGCCGCGGCTCCTCCCTGCACCACCTTCGGCCGGGCGGGGACGCGCAGAGCGCCCGGCTCCCCTCACAGCATCAGCGGGGGAAGCCGCCTTCTCCTCCTCCTCCTCCCTGCCTCCTCTGCTCTGCCCCCCGCGCCGCCATGGAGATCCCCGAGAGCCAGTGCAAGAAAGTCAAGCTGAGCAACAGGGTGCCGAGCTGGGTGAGCGGGTGGGGAGCGGGGCTGCCCCGCGGGCAGGTGGGCGTGCGGGGCGGGCGGAGCGGGGAGAGAGAGGAGCGAAGGCAGGGAGAAGCCGCCGAGGATCCGTGCTGATGTGGCAGTGGGCGGCAGGCGGGACGCGGCGGGGGCTCCCCCTCTCCCCGCCAGCCGCCCGTGGCGGGAAGGGCTGAGGGGCGGGGTGCGTGGCTGCGCGCGGAGCGCCGCGAACCCGGACCGTTACCCGCACCGGGCCAGCCGTGTCCCTGCGGGGAGCGGTGCCGAGCGGCCTGGCGGGGGGAGGCGGCTGCTCCCCGTACCCCGCCTTTCCGCCGCTGCCCGGGGGGAGGCGGGGACAGCCCGGGGGGAGAGAGGCAGGAACCGCTCCGGAGAGGAGCGGGGGGGTCTGCGGCTTCATTCCCGTCTCTTCCTCAGCCCACAGCGTCTCGGAAGAAGGCAGAGTGGGGAAGGCGGTACAATGTGGCCATTCAGAGCGCCGGGCTGGCCGGAGACTGAGGTTCTTTGTATGGTGGCTGTTCGGTGGAAAACTGTCGAGACGGGGCTTGGAAAAAAAAACTCGAAGCAAAGCCTTCATTCTTGCCCGGGAAGATGGGGGCAGATCAGCTTACAGCGGAGGGTAAAATGCAGCTCTTTAGAGGATCCTCACAGGCCTTTGAGAGCATTTGATCCTTTGGGTGATGCAAGCCAAGTGGGGTGAAGAAAAGTACGTTGTTTTTTTCCAAACAACGCTGAGCTGCAGGAGAGATAAGATCCAGATAACATTTGATACGAAAGTCACAGAGCAAACAGCTTTTGAAGCCTCGCTGTGTGTAGTAAAGGCCACGGATTCCTTATTAAAATGACAAATAAAAATGACAAGTCTAGTAAAACAAAGTGTCACAGTTGCCTTAAGAACAGGGAACTCAGAAGCATGAGATGCTGTGCCTGCCCAAGTCTCTTGCACTGCCTACGAGTTCAAACTTGCTGATGTAAGAGGGTAATGGGAAGTTACATTCTTTCCATTTTCTGTAAGAAAAAGGCAAAACCAGGGGTTAGGAAGAATGTGAATTAGCTCTGTCTGCTCGGGGGTAACAAAGTGTATTCAGAAGCTACTCTTTAACATTGAATGTGTCAGAAGCAAAGCCCAGGTAGCACGAAGAAGGAAAATGTTGCCTTTAAAAAAAGTGAACTGACATTAACTGTTCTCTGAGTTCAGTTGAGCAACCCCCTCTGTGTTACTTGGCTCCCAGAGAAAGACTTCCTCTTCTTTTTCTTCCGGAGCAGACCAGCTGAAATGCACTTTATTACTCAGTAAGCTTCACCAGGAAAAAAAAACCCAACAAAAAACCCCCAGCCAAAGCCATGGCTTTACACGCTTCACTGGCAAATGTTCTGGTACTTCTGCCTCTGCATCTGCTCAGCTGAGTGAAGCCAAAGCACCTGATTATACCCCCATGGGATCAGCAGGCAGAGCCTTGTCCACCAAACCTTCTCTGGGCAGTCAGCACGAGCCAAATGCTGCTCTGGCTGTGGCAATCCCACCTGTGAGCACAGCAGCAGGAGTTAGAGAGCAGCACAGGGAGGGGAAGGCGTGGGACAATTCCTTCAGCTGTAGTTCCAACCGTGGCTGTGGAGTTGCATTGTTTTGCACTAACTCCTGAAGAGAACTTGCTCCCTGGCTTGTTTCTGAGAGCATACCCAGCAGGGGCATTTCTGGCTTCATTTCTGCCTGTTCCCATGACTCCAGCACGGGTAATAAGCTTTTGGCCATGCTGTTGCTGCAGCAGGTGGCAAGTGAAGATAAACTCCTTACAGTGTGGTTATCACCAAGCTGCTTGAGTCCACAGTGCTGTGAAAGACTCTGGCTGCTTTCTGCTGCTGTGATTTCTGAAACCATCCCAGCATTAGAAATGTCTGGCAAAATGGAGCCAGTCTAAGTGTCAGGGAGTGTGCATTTGGCAGCTCGGGTGGTGCTACATGCAAAGGTGTTTGGATGCCTCATTGTATCACTGTGGCAAACTGAGTTCTGGAGGGCAGTTGTGAGGATAAAAGTAAGAATTTTTGTTGTAAGTTGGAGAAAATGTAGTGCTGGAGGCTGTGTCAGAATACGGAATCCTTATGGGATATGGGGAATTATTATTTTTTAAATAAATGTAAAGCATTTTCCAGATATCATTTCTTGCCCTTCTTCCTCAAGCACAGTTGTCCAAATGAAAGCACCAATTTTCAAACCAGAATTTGAAAGCAGCTATTGGAAGGTATTCCTGGCAGATCTTTTGCTGAACAGGTCTGGAAACCTCATCTAAATATGTGAACAAGTGGACTCTCGGGTGAAGTACTGTTGGTTTAGCATCCCTGGTACCCAAAGCTTCACACTGGAACCATGCAGACAAAATAGGCTGTGCTCAGTCTGCTTGAGAGGCTGTTTGACCACTAGGAGGGCAGTTTGGAGGGAGAAAGAAACCTGTCACTTGGTTGAGTTGTGTATCTTTATAAGAGGCACATGGGGAGCAAGTTAACAGATGGCCTGGAGAATATCAGAGATGTTTGGGAAATGGGAAAGGCATTAAAGATAAGCCTTCCTTTCAGGGTGTTTACCATTGATAGTCAGATCTGGCTTTGGCAAAAAAAAATTCTAGTTGCACCATGGTAAAACTTCAAGAATAAGGTAAGAAAAAAATATATAAATCAAGTCTATTAGCAAATATTTACATAGAGAAATTGTCAGTATTTCCTTCTGGTTCCTCCCTTCTTTCTTCTGTTCCTTTCTTTCCATTTCTGTTTCTAATTTCCCTGGTCAAGCACCTGAAAAGCTGTTACCTTTGTGCCAAGAGCAGTGAGCTGCAGAGTCAGCCTTATCCTTACAGCTCTTCAGTGCAAGTCTGGGAAAGGCTTGGGACTTGATACTCCAATTTTTTTTACTTTCAGTACAGAGTTTCATTTCAGGTTTCAGGTGAGAAAGCAGCAGAGCAGGGGAAGGGTATGTCAGCCCTCCCAGCTGGCACTGCAGTTGTGATGAAATTCTATTTAACATGGTGAGTAGCAGGGAGAAGATGAAAATGCAGTGTTTGTGTAGTGTGGAAACACTGCATGTGTAACGTGGGGTGGAAAAAAATATTTTGTAGGCAAGTCAGAGAGGAAATTTCTGCTGGTTGTTAAAAAGAAAAGCAGCTCAATAGACCTTGAGATGAATGCCCTTGCTGTTCATCAGCCCCTTTACAAAACTCTGGTGGCTTTTCTCTGTAGTGACTATTATAGGGAATCTAATTAGGCCAAGAAGTTTAAAATAGCTTTTCTAAACAGTACTTGCTCATCACATTTTTTTCTGTTACTCATTGTCTTCTGTTTCATTTCTGGTGCCATTGATAATATGGATCTCCCACCATTGGGTGCTTTGTTGCACTTGTGTGTCCTCTAGCAATCAATTGGCCTTCTCATTGCTGTGGTTTGCCATCTCTGCTCATTCATTACTTGATTTTTTTATATTTTCTCTTTTAAAGTTGCTTCTCTTCCATCATTTAAGGATCCCTCTTGCCTGCTTCCCCAGTGTTCCATGTGTTTTGTAAGTCTAGTGGGATTAGTTTCATTGCTGCTTTGCTGCTTCTGGAAAACAAAGCAAGCTGATGTAATTTACTGAAGATGAACTGGAAGAAGTCTCCTTGGATGAGACATTTGACCTCCCAAGTATTGGAGTCTGATAATAGACTCATTGCCAGGAGTCAAAAGCAA
This sequence comes from Ceyx cyanopectus, assembly GCA_013401355.1. Taxonomy (NCBI): domain Eukaryota; kingdom Metazoa; phylum Chordata; class Aves; order Coraciiformes; family Alcedinidae; genus Ceyx; species Ceyx cyanopectus. The sequence continues at coordinate 53,753 of VYZU01028688.1, forward strand.
AGCATGTGTGTTTTTATGTCTTAAGTGCAGGAGCCCACTGAGACAGTGGCATGGGAGCTGTGCTCTGAGACTGTTTATCCAGTGCCTGCTACTCTGCAGCCCTACTGCAATTAATGAGGACTAATGCTGCTGTTAATGCTCTGCTCTGAATTGCTCTCTGTTCATTAGGCACAGTATGTCCTCCTTTTAATTGAAGGCCAAGTACTTAAATTCTTTTTGCTGCTTTGAATTCCACAATGTATGCATTTGCTCCCTGAGATCTCAACTCTGATGTAGTGCACAACTGTTTCTACTACAAGAAGAAATGTTTATTTTTTGACTCCTGGTTTTACTTAGCTGATTGCCCTGACTTCATAGGCACAACAGCTTTGTTTTAGGAGATAATTCATTTTTAGATAACATGATCAGCAAATATAACTTAAGTTATACTTAAGTGTATCTTAAACTTGTGGAGATGTTGTGTCATCTAAAAATGTGTATCTGTTCCTAGAGTTTCTGTTTATATTTAGTTTCTGTTTGCATCAACTGTGAGCCCAGCTGTGTAGAGAAGTGGGAACATACAATTACACATGTTCATAACTTTCAGTTAAGCTACAGATAAACTTTGTTTTTCTACAGAGGATGATGTAGCACCATTTTCCTGTTACTCCTATTTTGGTGTCTACCACTCATTCCTTCCACCTTTTTTTCCTTAAGCCTTCTCTTCTCTGTGACTGGTTATGCTCTGTTTGGTTATCTAAGATCTTGATCTTTGTGAGCAAAGTTCATGCACCCAGATAGCATTAAAGCTGAAGGGAATGCTGAGTGACCTCCCTGTGTGTTCCCTCCCCTCAGATTGTGAAATGTGCTTGACAGCAGTGTCATCTTGCCCAAGATATTTGTACAGCAGCTCACTGTGATGAATAAAATCTGTAACCAGCTTTGTTTTATTTAAAATGATACTAAAATCTCATCTTTTTAATTAAATAAATTCTTTAATTCAATAAGCTGCTTAGAAATGTACTTTAAGAGAAACAGAATATATGTCTGAATTCTAGAGACAGAAGGTATCACAGGTAAAGGCAGACAGAGAATCCAGTTGGGTATTCCTAGATTTAAATGACTTGTAGTCAAGTCTAGCAGCTCTAAGGGCTCATCTTTTCTTAAGCAAGCAGTGTTTGACAGCAGAGTTGACTCACTGGCAATCCCAAGCTTCACAGGAGGAGCACAAGGGAAGTGGTTTGCACTGGGTGAAGAGCTAATTTCCTCTGTGCCCTTTGGTCTGTGCTGCAGCTGATGAATTGGGCATTGTTTCTACTTACATTGGGCTGTCTCCAAGTCTTTCTTTGGACAACTTTGCCAGCTCACCCTTTCAGAAGTTAAAGACCTTATCAACTTCTTCTTTCCACAGGGCATGCAGAGAGCAACCAACGTTACCTACCAAGCTCATCATGTCAGCAGGAATAAGAGAGGCCAAGTGGTGGGAACAAGAAGTGGTTTTCGTGGTTGCACAGTCTGGTTAACAGGTATGGTCATGGAGTTCTCTTTTTAGTTACTCCTCTGAAAAGTTACTTAGCTGTAGCTCTTTATTTTTCTTGCAAAGTGGAATGTTTGTGGAATCTAGCACCTTGATGCAACTTTATGACTATTTTTAGGTAGAGTAGCAAGAAATTGCCTGGGACACATAGTAACTTGCAAATGTGTTTTGCTCAGTGCTCCAGGAACGTTGTTTATTTGTCACTGTCTGCTGCCTATTTCCAGTTGAGTTTTGGAGTGTATGTTTGGGGTTTTTGTTTGTTTGGTGTTTTAACCAATTCTGGCTCTTCTTACTGTCTATTTTACCTACTAATAAATGAAGTAAAACTTTTGGTTCTTTGTCTTTGGAATGTTCTTGTCTCCTTGTGTTGAAATAACATTTCAACAGAAGCCTGTACCTCTGGACAGTAATTGCATGTTGAGGCAATGCATACTGGGAGTTATTTTTGAAATCAGCATCATGGTTTTTCCCCATTGAATTATTTTTATTGTAAAAAGAGGGGACAAGTAAATTCTGGAAGACAGTTTTGTTTGTCTGTAAGGGGATATCTTTCCAAGTTCCTGGAAGCTTTAACATATTGTCTTTGGAGATTTTTTCAGTTAAAACTTAAAATAAAAAATAGATAGAACAAAATGTATTCTTAGTTTGCAAAACACTTGGATCACTGTTCTGTTGTGATGCACAAGATATTCAGAGTATTAGTGAAACTTACTACACAAAGTAGACCTTTTTTTCCACTAGTGCTAATGAATGTGTGTGGAAAGCAAAGCAGCAGCTGATAACAAACTGCTGAGAGCCATTCCAAACACATTGATCCTGTGGCTTGCTGTCATGTACTTCTCTGGTAAAAGAATGGGGCCCTTTCTCTTTTCAGTCACGTAGCTCCAATGGCCTGGTAGGCTGCCCTGCTGCTGTTTCTCCTGGTCATTCATTAATATTCTTTTGAAAAAGGTCATGATAAAAATGTTTTCTCAGTTATCTACACAGCAACGTTTTCCAGTCGTCATTCTTTTTAAACATAGATAATCTTGATGCCCAATTGCCTTTGATTTTTTTCCAGAAGGAGCAGGGTGGTGGCAGAATGCAGAACAGTAGCAAGGCTGTAAGGAATGAAGAGGGTGTCAGGGAAGCTAGGTTATTGCAGATGTTTAAAGTTTCTTTATAATTAACTTTAACTTTTGCATTTCATTGCACACTGGAAACTGAGTGATGTTGGAAAAGCTAGAATATGTGTAGCTAGATGTGGGGATAAAAATTGCAAGTCAAAGACTGCTGCATCCATGATGAAGTTGCTGAAATCTTACTTTGGACTGCCATGCTTATTTCCTACTTCAACACACATGTAAAAAAGGAGGGGGGAAAAAACAACAAAAAAAGAGGAAAAAATTAACAACTTGAGTCTTTCTTCTTTCTCTGAAAGCTACAGTAAATATTAATCACCACTAATAAAGATCAAACTATTTTTGTTTACCTACTAGTGATATTTGGTTTTGGTTTTTTTTAGAATGCCATTACTCTTTCTTTTTTTCTTACTCAAAGGATTAAAGTCATCCTGTGAAGACTTGAGCTTGTGTCCCATTTATCAATTGATTGCTCTCTATAAGCTGAAGCATGTGCTCTAGTTAAGCTCCTGAAATCTATCCTAAAAAATTACTTAAATATATTTCCAACTTAAAGCAAAGAGGAGCCTTTTTAGTGCCAGCAAGACTTCTCAATTGCTCAAAGGTTTGTTGCTGAAGATTCTGAACTGACCAAAGTTTAATATTCAGATTGTCTTTGCTTATTGTTAACACACTGCAGTTAGTGGAGCATGGCTGCTGGGGTCTTGAGTCTAATCCAGTGCTGATATTCCTCAAGGGGTGAGAACAGCATCATTTGGTCTGATCCCATTTTTGTTATTGACTAAAGCTCACTTCAGTGTGAGATCTTCCTCTTCTGAGGTAAATGCACCATTTTAACTCTGTCTGGGGTGTCTGAATTTGGTTTGCTCACCTCCTAACAACTGCCAGCAGCAGCACTGGGCACTACCTCTGAGTGGCAGCAGCTCTCAAGGCCACACTGTTTGATCTGCTTCTATCTGCACCCATGTGCCTTGCTCTCCCTATACCTGCCACATGGCTTTTGTTGCAGGTGGGCACCTCTGGAAGGCATTGATGCTGATGCCTGTCCCTTTGGGGTTTCCTACAGCAGTGGTACAGGCACTCCCATTTCCCATCACTTCTTTCTACGCTTGTGATACATCTGTGTGTCATCATTGACTTGCAGGTCTGTCAGGTGCTGGGAAGACAACAGTGAGCATGGCACTGGAGGAATATTTGGTGTGCCATGGGATTCCTTGCTACACCTTGGATGGTGACAACATTCGCCAGGGCCTCAACAAGAACCTTGGCTTCACCCCAGAAGACAGGGAGGAAAACGTCCGTCGCATTGCTGAGGTTGCTAAGCTGTTTGCAGATGCTGGTTTGGTCTGCATCACTAGTTTCATCTCTCCTTATACTCAGGTAAATCAGAAAAATAAACCTTTAAAGTGTAGGGAAAATGCAAAATGTCACTCAATTGGAATTCTAGAAATCCCTCACTGCTCTTAGCCAGACTGTAACAAAACTATTGTAGCTTGCAGAGTGATCAAATCTCGTTGGGGTTTTTTGGTTTCTTTTTTTTCCAAACTTTGAAAACTTCTTTACATTTTAAAATCATCTTCTTTAGGATGAACTTCAAAGCAGAAGTACATTAACAACCCGTGGATGTAATCTTTTTGTTTCCTCTTTTCTTTCAGGATCGTAACAATGCCAGGAGAATCCATGAAGGGGCAAGTTTGCCCTTTTTTGAAGTATTTGTGGATGCTCCACTGCATGTCTGTGAGCAGAGGGATGTGAAAGGCCTCTACAAGAAAGCCAGGGCTGGAGAAATTAAAGGTGAACCCACACACATGATTGCATCCTTGCTACACAAGTGAAACTCTGGTGCAATTTGACTTCACAGAGATGGGTGTGCTTGAGTCTGGGAGTGACCACCCTTAGAAGCAGCATGGACTGGGGACAGGACTGAGCAGCAAACTGAGATCAAGCTTCTAGCTCCTGCATCTGAGTAGTTAACTGTGTAGCACAGTCAAAGGGCAGAAATCCTCACATCAAAAAGCCTTGGGCAGATTGCATGATGTTTATTGCAAGCTTTTAGGACTGGGGATTAATCCATGTCTTTGTCCATTAAAAGTAATCACTTCTGGAGGGCTGAGTCTGCAGATGCTGTGATGATGAATTCAGCATTAATCTAAAGTGATATATAAAATTCAAGAAATCTAAGACATTCCACATGAGCAGTTTGATACTTCTAGTGTCATTGAAAACCAAGAATAAAAAGGGCTGAAATAAGTTTGCTCAGAATCCACATCCAAAATATGCTCTGTGTGTGCTGCAGAATGTGGAAGTTTATACAGTCCTCTAGTAGTACTAGCAGATGGTCTGATAAAGGAAAAAAAAAAAAGGTTATTTCTGTAAGAAGTCCTGTATTAAGGAGGGTAAAACTGTGCTCTTGCCTGTTGTGTTGGTTTATAACTAGAAAACCATCTGTGACCAATGTTGAAATGGAATGATCTTTTGCAAAAGTCAATATTTTGGTCTTATTTTCTGTAGGGTTTACTGGAATTGACTCTGAGTATGAGAAGCCAGAAGCTCCAGAGCTTGTGCTGAAAACAGACTCCTGTGATGTCAATGATTGTATACAACAGGTTGTAGAACTTCTTCAAGAGAGGGTGAGCAGAAATGCAGACACATCTTAGTAGCTTTTATCAAAGCATTTGTGCCTGCAGTCTGAATGTAAGTGCTGGGAAAAGCAAAGACATTTTCTAAGGCTTTATATATTATGAATTTATATGAATGCACTGAGAAATAAATGCTGAGGAATACTGTGTAACCTGCTCTTTGGTAGAATTTTAGTAATCTTTTAATCTTTTAGTAAAATTGCAGTAAAACCTTGAAGTGGTCACTAGATGGCTTGCTAGCCCAGCATTTTCCAATATTCATAAAGACTTAGGGATTTATCTTCCTGCTGGTTTGATTTGTTGTTGGGTTTTGTTTGTTGTTTTTTTTTAATCTGAGATGTTGCTTTTAATACCATTTTTATATCTGCAAGGGTTACAAATTCTAAACTCTCTAAATGTCTGACTCCATGTTGCTACAACTGTCTTCAAGCTCTTTATGATCTTATAATGAGGTAGGTTGTTGACAACAACTGCATTGTGAAACCTTTTTCTCTGGTATGTCATGAGCTGAGTTTGTCCTTAAAAGCCACAATTGCTCACTGGTAGTTGAATTTTTCTTTCTGTCTTTGGAGATGGAAACTGTAGCAGCTGTTAAGACTCACCATGTCTGTCTACTCCTGTCATTTTATCTCCCAGTTGCTTTCATCATCCCACTCCCTTTGTTTTCCATGGAGGGTAGTGCCTGATGGCTGGTAAATACTTGGATAAGTGCCTGGGCAAACTTCCTTTCCTGCAGACATACCTGTTTAATCTGAGCTGCATATACTGAAAAATCAAGATAATTGATTAACCACAAAAGGTTAAAAAAACTCAGAAAAAAAGGTGTTTTAAAAAGAACTTTCAGCTGCTTTGCACAGATTTTTTGTGTGTATGACTGAATATCACATTTGACTGGGTTTCACCATCCTTTGTAAGAGGAAACTCTTTCAAGTTTCATCATGATGGCCTTCTTTTCTCCTTTTCAAAAAAAAGTATCTTTATATTAATATCTTAAGAGAAAATAAAGGTCTTGAATCCTGAGCACTGTGGAGAATGTCTCATTTAAAATATATGGAGAAAAAAATGTTTTCTTGTTTGTCTTTCAGATAAATTGATATTCTGTGGTATTCTGGTTATAAAACTAGATTCCAGTTCATTGCAGATTATATCTATATATCTTTATATATCTGTGCAGATGGCCTCATGTAAATGTTCAAAGTGTTAGTATATAGGTAGGAAGGACACTGGCATTGTGTTGTCAGCTATAGGTAATACATTTAATTTCATTAAAAGCAGTCTGCCTTTTGCTGCAAATAAGTCATGAAAACTGTACTTAATAGTTAAATATTTACTAGGTAAACATTGTATGAGGTACTTAAGGCTTAGAAAGAAGCCATCAGAATGTTCCACTGCACTTACTCAAGCCAGTAGCTTGGCTGGCAAGAGATCAAAATCTTGGAGCAGTGCTGCTTTTTAAATGAGTAAAAATCACCTAATGAATAAACCCTTGCTACAGAGGACAAGAGAATTTTACTGCTTGATCACATGTTCAGTGTTCAAATAGCATTCTGAGCTTACATTAATTTCTGGTGATCCCTTTTCTACAGGACATTGTACCAGTGGATGCCTCATATGAGGTGAAAGAGCTTTATGTGCCAGAAAACAAGTTGCAGTTGGCCAAAACTGATGCTGAGTCTCTGCTAACCTTGGAAATCAATAAGGTACCAGGTGTTCAGTTGCCCTATTGCTGCTTGAAAGGCAGTCACAACATCTGCATTTTCTTTGATCACTTAGTGAAGATAGCAATTGAATATTCATATTTCCATAAAAATAGCTTCTGGCTGTGTGTGTTGTGCCTCATCTTGTGCTTCTGAAGAACTAGGTCTAAACACAAAGTGCATGAGTTTTTTCCCTGGCTTTTTGACATGATTAGATCAAATGCTCAGTTTAATTTCTAGTAAGAGCTGAGTGCAGCTCAGTTACCTATCTGCAGGGAATAACTTGAGGGACTGAGATGCTAAGCACTGAATTAAATAGTTTTAAAATGTGCCTAGCCTTCTACTACTAATGAATTTTAATACTTCCACTGCCTCTTACTACCTTCCCTTCACATGTTTCTGTAAAGCTGTTTATTCCTTTGATGAGGAATAAATATTTAAGGTCATAATTCTTAAATTTCTGTAGTGTCCCATTCTAAATTGTTCCCTATCTAGGGAAAAAAAAAATCCTTTCCCTCTCCCCCTCCAGCTAGTGGATTGTTAAATATTTAGCAAGTTTATAACATTAGCTTGGGAAGAAAATGTGTGTTGTACTTGCCTCAGCATAAATTAAACAGTGTAATCAAATTAGTCACGCTCCTTGCAAAAGAGACTTGCACAAGCAAAGCCTGTCCTTGTCAGAGACTTGACTGTGTCTTAGTAATGCACATGCAGAAATAATAGAGACCACACACTCAGTCAGTGTGGCTGTTCCAGTGCTGAGGAAGGAAATTCCCTGTAAGTTGACACCTCTTAAACTAAAATGAGTCCCAAGAGAATTTTACTTCTGGATTGTATCACTAGTTTCTGCAATAAAAATTGTCATTCTAATCTGTTTTAAGATGAGACCTTTTCAGATTAGACATTCACTCCCACAATTCTGGTATTTTTGTGTTAATTGTGTGTGGTGTGTTGGGTTTTTTTTTTAACCTCTTGGTTTTCTTGGAAAATAAAGACAATTGAGACTCGTTCTGTTGAAGTTTAGCAAACATTTTAAAATTAAGTTTGTTGTGGGTTGGTTGTTTTTTGTTGATTTGTTTTTTAACACATGGGAGTTTGATCTAGTATAGGATATAGGGACTGGAAAATAGCCAACAACATTAACAGTGAGGAACAAGCTCTTTTTTTTTTTTCTTACTTGTAGAAACTTTGAATTCCTTGTGATTAAAAACTCTAATACTGAGAAACCTTCTAGTTTTACTGTGCTGCATTTTATGGGTAAATAATGATCTATTAATCTAATAACTTATGCCAGTCATTAAGCAACAACTTTAATCTGCTCTATTTCTCCATTTCTTTCCAAGGTGGATATGCAGTGGGTGCAAGTGCTAGCAGAAGGTTGGGCAACACCCCTTAATGGCTTTATGAGGGAGAGAGAATACCTGCAGTGCCTTCACTTTGACTGTCTCCTGGATGGTAGGGTGATGGAAAACTGAGCAGACTAATCCTGTTTCAACCACTGCTTTCATTGTTTGCTCGATTTTAACACCTAGTTGCTTTTAGAGTAACTCTGAGTGCTGAGATTGAACACAGGAGATGTGCAGCATGCTTTCAATTTACATTATAAAGGAAGAGGGGGGGCATAATTCTCAATTTTTTGGATCCATCTTTATATTTTAACTTGCTGCTGCATTTAGGGTAAAATTGAGAGAAGGTTATAAAAAATATATTAAATAATAGACACTCAGCCTTATTTAGAGTCTTGGCCCCATTAAACCAATAGCAAAACCCCCATTCATTTCAAAAGGCCAATGACTTCTCTCTTGGAGACTTCCAAACAGTTTTTCACTCTTTCAGCAGCTGTGTGCTTATTAGAATTCAAGCCTTTGTATGAGACTCATTTACTTCACTGGGTTTCTCAAACCTCACTCTTATAGTCAAGAAAAACAAGACTTCCAATATTTAGCAGTGAAGTAAATGCTTCAAAATGAGGACCACACAGAACCTTAACATTCAGATGCATGGGTTTAGTTTTAGAAATAAATGCAGGTAAGCTTTCAGCTGAACAAACTGCAGAAAGTCTGTTAGTGTTCTCCTGAACCTGAGCACAGGTAAACAGTAGAAGTCACCCTTTGAAATAGTTGAATCCAATATGCTAATAACTTGGCTACCTCTGGCTGCTTGTGTAGCATTAAACTTCTCCTGTAGACCAAAAGTAGAACTACAGAGAATGCTCCTGTTTTTACTCATTCCCCACTCTGGTAGCAATCTTGCCTAGCATTTGGGGTGATCTGTTTCAATAGGTCTATTTCTGCTTACTCTACAGTCTAAGGTGGTATTTTTTCCCCTTTGCAGGAGGAGTTATCAATCTGTCAGTGCCTATAGTGCTCACAGCCACTCAGGAGGACAAAGAGAGGCTGGACGGGTGCACAGCGCTCGCCCTGCTGTACGAGGGGCGCCGCGTGGCCATCCTGAGGAACCCCGAGTTCTATGAGCACAGGAAGGAGGAACGCTGTGCCAGGCAGTGGGGAACAACCTGCAAGGAGCACCCTTACATCAAGGTGTGTGGTGAAACCTTGGAATTCTAGTTCTGGTAGCTGTGTTGTTTGTGGAGCTGCAAGTGAAGCGAGAGCGATGCACGTGACTGGGGTCTTTTCATTAGGTTGAGAGCTCATTAAAACATCAGAGCAGAAACAAAGGTGATCTGTTTGTTTGTTTGTTTGCTCTATGCAGCTGTTGAATTGTTTGCACTCAGTGTGAAAATCTGTTAATACACACACATGAAATGAATTTAGAATGAAGTGTAGAATCTGTGCTAGAGAAGAGGGAATTTTGCCTTCTAGGTGCCTAGGTATCACCCCTCTGTGAGGGCAGATCCAAGCTCTTCCATCACCAGATACATGCATTGTGAAGACAAGAAAACTTCCATTCTGCCTGCATGTGGAGCATGGGAGAACTGCCTGATCTTAATGCTTTTCCAAGAGTCCCAGTTCCTGGAGAGTGCATCACTTAACTCCCTGGGGAGTTATTTCCCATCCATTATGTTCAGTGTGTTTTATTATCTTGACCTTATCTGTGTATCATACTGAAATATTCTGCTTATACTCATTGCAGTGTTGTGTTTGGTTTTACGAGCTGATGTAAATGTTGCATCTTTTTGGCTGGACTTGATGATCTTGAAGGTCTCTTCCAGCCAAATCATTCTATGATTTAAAGAGCCAAAATATGCTGCTTTCCCTGTTTCTCCCTCAAACCTCAAATTATGAGCTTTCCTTAAAAAAAAAAAAAAAAAAAAAAAAAGCTTTGAGTTCCAGAAGTATCTGTATGACTAATAGTAACACATATGCAAAAGCTATGGATTTTTTTTTTTTACTTTAATATATAATCAATTTTTTAGTGTATGTGTGATGACAAACTTTTACTGACTTGTTCTCTAGACCCTTCCCAGCCTCATTGCCCTTCTTTGGAGATGCTCCAGCACCTCAGTGTCCCTCTTCTAGTGAAAGACCCAAACATGAATCTAGTGACCCTTCTAAATTAATCAGAAATTTCTGGGTTCTTGAGAGTTACTGCAGTGCAGAGTTTTCTTGTCTTCCTATTTTTATTAATTAGTTTAAGTCTGGCATTTTCCTTGACAAGGGGATCATGGCTGCAGCAACATTAAATTCCAGCAGTTCCTCTACCTTAAGGCAATAATAAATTGAAAAATCCACACTTTATTTTAATGTCCTGGCTTATGGGTTTAATATGTAGTGTCTTATCATTTCTTTTCATCTTTAAATTGCATAAGGCTAAAAAATGATCAGAAATCTGTATGAAATGTGGAAACATTTTGTGGTTCCATCTTCCAAAACAAATGCATTCTCAGAAATGTTCATTTTTAAGTGATTTCTGTGGCTGTTGCTAAAGGATGTTAAGCAGCTTGCCTTCATTATTTTGTGATCAATGGTGAGGTGATATTTAAAGACATTAAAAGAATTCTAGTGAGTGTACAATATGTGTTGCCTGGGTAAAGTGCTACCATGAAACAAATCCTAAAGCTGCAGAGCTTCAAAGGTCCTGCTTTTATTAATAAATTAAAGTGAGTAGCTAATCAGAACTGTTTTATTTGTTACTTGATTGCTGGCCAGAACTTAGTAAACTGCAGAGTGATGCTGGAACTGCATTGGTCAAAGCAAAAAGCTGTAATTGTATGTCATCTATTTAGGTTTTCCAAACAATATCTATTTTAGGCATGCAATAATGTTGGTTTAGAATACTGGCCGCTTGAATTTCTATATACTAAAAACCCCCTTCATTTTGAAAGAAAGGCTATAAGTCTACTGAACTTTGTCCATCTCTCCTGCACCATGGTACATAATGTGTCTGCATTGTGTTCCAGGGATTTGATCTTTTTATTATTTTTAAAATTGCTGTTTGATTACTGTAAAATACAACTAACCCGCAGCTCTTCCCTTGGTGAAGATGTTCTCCCATTACAACACTCTAAATGCTCAGGAGAAGCTGACATGCAATCCTCACAACCCTTTTCTCTCCTAGATGGTTATGGAGCAGGGGAACTGGCTGGTAGGAGGAGATCTGCAGGTGCTGGACCGGATCTACTGGAACGATGGACTGGATCAGTATCGTCTCACTCCAGCTGAGCTAAGGCAGAAATTCAAGGAAATGAATGCTGGTAACTCCACTGTTCTTGTGCTGTTTCTTCCTCTGGAGATTTATCCAAATGCCTGCTGCCTCAGCAGCACAGGGATTAGCATTGTCTTGAGGATGAAGATTTTGAATGCTCTTTTAGGTGGCTTTTCAGGTCTTTTCTTAGCTTGGTCAGTATTTCCAGATCTGCAGGTTTGAGATACCAGTCTTTGTGTTACCTGCCCCCTAAATAAACACATTCAATATCTGCAAAAACCTGTTCTCTAGGTTTCATTGCTTCCTTACTGGAAAACCTCTTGGTCATGATGATTTTGTTGTCTTGCACAGTACCTTAGTTAATCTTATTTTGCAGAAGTCCTGGTTGTGTCAGGGGTTTTTGTCCAAGGGTTTGGAGTAGCAGTTAGCCTTGCTTTGTTCTTATTGTGCACACTCCAGTACTCCTATTGTACTCCACCAGCTGTACAGGTGAAGGACACTCATTGAGGTACATTAAATCCCCTTTTGTTTTGCTGCAAACATGTCCATTTATTCTCCTGATGACACTTTGAGCCTTTCAGAGAAGTAGCACAGTTTGATTTCCTCTTAGAATTTCACTTGCATGAGCACACGATATAAAGTGAAAAATCCCAAGAGAAGATGATAGCTATTGGAAAACTAGAGTAATTCTTTGGAAACGTCAAAAATAAGGAAGATTATTTATGTTTTATTGGATATGGTTGTTTTTATTAGTTTTGCTTATTGAGTATAATGATTTTATAACCATTCATAATCCTTTCATGACCTGTGACCACTGCTACCATACTCCTTGACTAATGTTGAGGTACTGGAGCGAGTTCAGAGAAGGGCAATGAAGCTGGTGAATGGTCTGGAGAGTTTCTCCTATGAGGAAAGGCTGAGGGAGCTGGGATTGTTTAGTCTGGAGAAGAGGAGGCTCAGAGGAGACCTTATTGCTCTCTACAACTACCTGAAGGGAGGTTGTAGGGAGGTGGGGGTTGACCTCTTCTCCCAAGTTAAAGATGATAGGATGAGGGGCAATGGCTTCAAGTTGTGCCAAGGGAAATTTAGGTTGGATATCAGGAAAAATTTCTTTCCAGAGAGGGTGGTTAGGCATTGGAATGGGCTGCCCAGGTTGGTGGGGGAATCCCTATCCCTGGAAGTGTTTAAAAACCATATGGATGTGGTGTTGGGGGACATGGTTTAGGGACCCTGGCAGTGCAGGGTGAATGGTCGGACTTGATCTGAAAGGTCTCTTCCAACCAAGCTATGATCCTCTGACTAGAATTCAGAGGAAACACTGTGACGTCGGAAGACTTTTCCATGGTTGTACAATTGAAAAGCTTTCCTGCTCTCCTCTTTTTCTCCATAGACGCCGTCTTTGCATTCCAGTTACGCAACCCAGTGCACAACGGCCATGCCCTGCTGATGCAGGACACTCACCAGCAGCTCCTGGACCGCGGCTACCGCCGCCCGGTGCTGCTCCTGCACCCGCTGGGCGGCTGGACGAAGGAGGACGACGTTCCCCTGGTGTGGCGCATGAGACAGCACGCTGCAGTGCTGGAGGAGGGAGTCCTCAATCCACAAAACACAGTGGTGGCAATCTTCCCTTCCCCCATGATGTACGCTGGGCCCACTGAGGTAAAAACATCCAGAGCTGAAAGCAACAGGGCACTGAAATCATCCGTGCTGTGCCCGATGGTTGTGAATTATGTTTGGGGTGTGTTGGGTTTTTAGTTATCATTTGTTGGTGAATGTTTTCACTCCTGCCTCTATATATATATTTTTCATTTAGTACTTGATAGGTGGTCAGTACTGTAGAACTTAAGGCTATTTTACTCTGTAGTTACTAGATAAGCCCTTCAGTTTTGTAAGAAGCTAAGGCTGTGCATATAAGAAACCACTTTTATGTACTTGCTGTTTTCAGTTCCTCTTGGACTATCCCTTGGCAGATACTGAGCAGTTGGTATGGCACTTCTTTTAGGGGATTGTTTCCCAGCATGAAAACTTTGATATTTCCTGAAGCAGTGTGTGTTTGTTACCTAAAGCAATAGTTATTTTACTTCTCCTCTACTGTACAGTTAAATTTTCTATTGAAATTAGGCAATAGTTATTTTACTTCTCCTGTGCTGTACAGTTAAATTTTCTATTGAAATTGCATATAAAAATTAAGAGAAATCACTAACAGTACTATAACATCATAAGTCTACAAAATGTTTTAAGTGTAACATCTTAACAGTCCAGGATCTAGTAAGTGCTGCAGTTTTGGGGAGAAAAAAGAAATCCTTTCAACCATATTTAGTAAGAGTTACATTTCTAAAGAATTTAAAAGCATTTCTTTGTTTGTAGGGTGCAGATGATTGAATATTGCGTGAATTTCCTTAGTATTTTTTTGTTGGTGGGCTTTTTGTCTTTTTTTTGGTGTGTGTTTGGTTTGGTTTTTTACCTTCAGTAGTAAGTGAACTATAAGGAAAAAGGTATCAAGTTGTTATGAAACCAAGTGTGCATTTGGAAGTGATGTGAGAAAGCTGTTTGTCAATATTTACAATACTGCAAATATTATCTGCAAGGGAGTTGGTGCATCCCAGCAAAAACTCAGTAAAGTGGAAGCTTCTGATTCTGACATTTGGTTCTTCCCTGCTTCATAGAAATGTGTTGGAATAAAATAATTTCTAAATGATCAGGGAAAAGTGACTAAATGTCTCTGTGGTCTTTGTTGTGGCTCCATAGTAAAAATCATGTCTGAGGGAGAGTAAAAGTCCCTATCAGTGGTAATTATGCAATAAAAGTGGTAAAAAATACATATAAAAGTGGTAATTATGCAATAAAAGTGGTAAAAAATACATATAAAAGTGGTAATTATGCAATAAAAGTGGTAAAAAATACATATAAAAGTGGTAATTATGCAATAAAAGTGGTAATTACACAATGCATGCAGATTTTAAAGGCTGTATTTTTCACCTGTTGAGTGTTTTAATCTGTCTGTTCCAGGTTCAGTGGCACTGCAGATCAAGGATGGTGGCAGGAGCCAACTTCTACATTGTAGGGCGGGATCCAGCTGGGATGCCACACCCTGAAACTGGGAAAGATCTGTATGAACCAACCCATGGTGCCAAAGTGTTGACAATGGCTCCAGGCCTCCGAGCACTGGAAATTGTGCCCTTCAGAGTTGCAGCTTATAATAAGAAAAAGAAGTGCATGGATTATTATGACTCTGATCAGTAAGTTGCATTTTCATTTTTTAGACTTCTTGAGCAATAGCTGCCTTTTACCCCTGCTCACATTTAAAAATTAGTTTTAATTAATTTTTTTATTGCTTAAAAATGGCTCTGCTTAGAATTGGGTTTAGATCACAGATGCAACTTAACTTCAGCATCATTTGGGTACAGTGTCACAGCACAACTAACCTGATCCAACTTCAGCTGCCACTGGAAGCTTTCCTTGCCCTCCTGGGTACTGGAGTTTCTCTAATTTTGGAACATGTTGGCACAGTTTGTTAAATCAGCAGGAAAATATTACTATTTGTTATAGTGATAAGACTTCTGCTGGTTTATCTTCCTAAACATGCTTCTCAGCACCTGAATTAGACACATCTGCAGAGTGTTACTGTGGTTTATGTAACTAAATATAACTTCATGGTATGTTTTTCTGTTGTTTGGAAATCACAAGCAGCATGAGAGAGGCAAATCCGTTGGATCCTGTCAAGAATTAAAATAGTTTCACTGTGTATCATGCTCCAGTGTCCATAAGTGTTTAGAAAGTTGATGATTTGCTACATTGCAGATGTTTTAAAATTGAGGCTAATCAGGGAAGCTTATTTAGCAGTTGCAGTTTGCTGATGTTGCTCTTCCCCCATCCTCCCTCCCATATAGGCAGCATTCCAGTGTAAGGTTCTCCTTAACATCAACGCATCAAATCCTTAGCATCAAATATTGTAAATTTTCTGCAAACTTAGACACCTTATAACAAAGTTCAAAAGGCTGGTGCAGTAGATACTATGAGTATTTGTTCTATTTGTTGTCCAAATAATTCAGCAAGTTTGAGAAGATAAATACCCACAGATTAAAGTGAAATAGTTTATACTGGTGTCACTACTTAATTTGGAATAGGAGGGGAGTAGCAGTGTGAATAAAGTTATGCCTCTGCCATTAGCCAGAGCCAACCTGTGGTACCAGTCCTGCCTGTTGTCATTTTGTGCACTCTGTTATCCTTCCATCAAGCTGTGGCCAACCTTTAGTTTGGAGTAAATTTTTTTTTCCAGTTTATATCTTGGAAAAAAAAACAAGCTGCTCTCAGGTGCTGTTGGGATGCAGGACCTTTGTGCTGCCCTTCCCCTGGTTGTGAACTCCAGGGAGGACTGGAGTGTGGCAGGAATCCTCTAGATGGCAATGCAGCCACATGGAGACTCCCTGCAGCCAGAGCCCTTTCTGCTGCTCCTTGCCATAGGCAGAGGAACATCGTGGGAGGCTCCAGAGTCAGGGCTTGGGTGGGTGCAGCTGGCTGCATTTCAAGGTAGTCTGTGTCATGCTGACTGTGGCAGAGTCCTGGACCTTGTGCAGCCTTACAGTGTAAGGAGGGTGGCAGGGAATAGAGAACAGTCTGGAAATACAGGAGGATTAGTTCTGGTGGAGGCACTTGGGTGTGAAATGGTGATGCTTGTGTGAACATGTCCTGAGCTCACCACTTAGCTGGTGAAAAACACAGCATCCAAGTGTGGGGCAGAGGGCTGGATGAAGAGAAGCAGTGCTCTGGCTTGTTTTGGAAACAAGTCACTTGATTTCTACTGCACCATTCTTAATCCTTTGAGGCTTGGAGAGTTGACAGCCAGGAAATTGTTGCCATCGCTAATGGATGCATGGAAGAATATGGCAAGTGGTTTCCCTTGGAGTGAGCTCTAGCTGCTGGAAGGAGTTATGGAGAGAAATCCTGGGGTAATCATGGAGCAGTGTGAGGAAAGGGGGTATGAAAAGCTTGCTGTAAAGGTCTTTGTGCTTGCTGCACAGCAGTTGCAGAGTGGTGCACAAAGCTTAACTTATAGAAATTGTTTGATCCAAGTTACCCTTTAAATTACTAAGGCCTGTGAACAACCAATGACTTGAAATATACTTGGGTTTTACCTCATGAAGGCACCACAGTTCTTAATTTGTTTCTTGGACACCTTAGAGCTAGGATTAGCACCTCATGGAACTCTGAAAACATATCTTTAAAAAATAAAAGCAAAGAAGCAAGCAACCAACAAAAAACAGCATCACCACCACCCCCCCACCCCCCACCCCAATCCCTATCCAATGCTGAATTCCCTTCAGAAGAACAATTAGTTTATTTCTTTAGCCAAAAAGGCCTCTCAAGCAGTTACCACAGACAAGTGTAATTTGGGATTGGTGGCTCAATAATAGTAGTTGTTTGGGTGAGCAGAGATTCCCAATTCTTTACAGAAGATCAGTCCTATAAAATGCAGCCACAGACTGCTGCTGACAAAAAATTCAATTAAGAAAGGAAATTAGTCTGGCAATTAAAAAAGCCACAGCAGTGTCTGGAAAAATGGCTGTTGTTTTTTGGTTTTGTTTTTGTTTTTTCCTGAAAGAAATCTGCTGAGATCCTTTTGGCTGACAGCAGCCCATGAGTAAGACACTGAAGCAGATGGGAATGAGGATCAGTGAAGAGATTTTCACTTTATAGAGTTGATTTCCAAGCATGGTTGTCTTCCCTGCTTTCACACTAGCAAGCCATACTTGCAGGGCAGCTGTTCTAACATAGTGTTCCCAAGATTTTTTTGGTGTAATACGTGGTTTTTAAAGTGATGGTAGAGAGATGAGCACACTTGCCTGTCCTCCTTCATTTATATATTTACACATATATATATATGGTTTTTTCCATACTGAGTGCATAGGGTTCTGGGATAGCATGGAGCAATACCAATGGAATATGTTTCTAGGCTGGTTGACAAGTTGTTGTGGATTTATTTCTGCTTTTTTTTTTTCTCTTTCTTTTGGAGAGTGCTTTTAATTGCATTGACACCAAAGCTGACGTCAGTAGCAGTCACACTCCATTGGTTTAACTCTTGCTAGCAATGTTCCAAGCACTCACTAACATCCAGTGTGGCTCAAAGAAGCCAATTCAAGCAGCTGCTGAATGAGAAAAAAATCAAAGGCAGTTAAATCCCATGCTCAGAAAAGGCTTGGGTTAAGTTTCATTGAGAATAATTCCAAATCTCACTTGAGAATGGAATTTGTATGGCTCTGACATTTATATTTCATAGCAGCTTTACTGGTCAAATGTTCCCCCCCTCATGTTCTGCTCAAATCCATTTTGTGTAGAGTAACCCCTAATATCCTCAAAATTCACTATAAACAGAATTATTTGGCTCTTCTTTCTTTTTTCCACAAAAGCAAATTCCTCATACTGCTGCATTTTATTTCCAAATCCTTGTGGTTCACATCACAGCACTGTGCCAGTTCTGACAAGGTATTTCTGCTTAGTGGAGGCTTCCACTAATACCACTGCAGGTATTCAAGAGATTTGTTTTTACCATTGGAAAGACAATGAGTAGCAAGTGGTTATTTAAATGCTCTCATTTAGGTGTGAAAGTGAAGATTAAGCTGGAAACAACAAAATTGCAAATACAGTAATTGAAAAACAGGCAAAAATTCCTGTGTTTTGACACAGTCCCTATTGCCAAAGCTCCTTTGGAGCCACTTGGGTGCTTAACAGTTCAGGTAATATTTTTCAAATAAAAAGCCATTCAGAAGAGAAGTTCTGGGTAATAAGAGGGCATCAGTCCTATGAAGAATAAAAAGTTGACTTGTGGGGTGTTTACTCCTTGTGACCACATACCTGAGAAATTAGTATATAATCATAAATAACCCTGATGTGGGTTCATTTGTGCATTTGTCCAACTGAATTCTACTTTTAAGGGAAAACAATATTTAGGCGATGGTATTTTTATTATTCCCCTGCTTTTTTGTGTATTTTGAGCTGTATGAGCCACATCACTGACACACATCTCCATGCTCAGTGGCTAGCAGTGGCCCAGCTGAGGCTTTTACTTTCTCTGCTCTGCAAACTGTCCTTCACTGAGGTTTTGTGCAGTGTTTTTCATATCCTCTAGTGGCACTGACATGACCTTCAACCAGCACTGGAACCTTCCACCAGCACGTGGGCACGGTCTGCTGCCACGGCAGGGCGAGGTGCAGAATAGGATGACTGCTTGTCAGATGGCTGAGGCAGGAGGTGGGGGTGTTTCAGCAGCAATTCCTCACAGAGGCTGGATGGAAGCACAGACTCCATTCAGTCCCCAGAAAATCAGATCATGCTGCTAAATCTCAGGAGCTGGCTGAGTACTGCAGTGTATGTTCTGGTGCCAGTATGTTTCCTGCTGGCCAAATGTCTGGAAGTGCCAGTTGCTATGCAGCATTACACTCCCGAGAAGAAATTGATCAGCTCTCAGGAAAACAGAAGGAATATGAGCAACTTTGCCTGCTTTTAATACATGTCCTTCTCCCCTCCCTTGTTTCTCTCTCCATCCCCCTTTGCCCCCACTCCCAGCCACGAAGACTTTGAGTTTATCTCGGGAACCCGCATGCGCAAGCTGGCTCGAGAAGGACAAAACCCTCCAGAAGGCTTCATGGCTCCTAAGGCTTGGACTGTGCTAACAGAATACTACAAATCCTTGGAGAAGGTTTAGGCCTCTTGGGAACTGCAGAGCAACCTTTGATGCCCAGTGTATTTACCAGAAGGGGACCACACAGTCACCGGCCAGCTCGCTTTGTTGTGGTGTCTGTCAGGAAGTTCTTCTCTGAAAACAGACTCTTTCTCCCTAACTTAGCATCATTCTTTGCCTGTCCTTCTGGGTTTTATTATGTCCTGGCACCTAACTATCTGCTGGTTTTAATGTCTTCTCTTTTATGACAGTTAAAAATCCTACTGCAAGAATATTAACTCGTCTTATTTTTTATTTTTTTTTATAACGTATTGCCTCTGTCCTATGAGTTCTGCAGCTGTGAAATAGATGCAGCTTTTTTCATATGTTATTTATACTGCTGGGTAGTGTCTGATTTTGGTAGTTTGTAGGAGAAAATGTAATGGTTAGTCCCTTAACTATTAATAGATTATCTATAAATCAAAAAAGTTTTTTAAAGTTCATAAAAGTCTCTCATCTTCATCTCATCATCATCTCCAGAAGCACTTAACATTAATTTCTCACCATGTGTCATGAAAAAGCAAAGGCTTTATGTTGCATAAACTTTTTTTGCTTTCTTTGTTTAGCTTTGCAATTGATGAAGTTGTCCAGTGATTCTCTTCTGCTGTGGACCTGTAAAGATGGCCAAGTAATGAATAAGAAAGAAATACTTATTTTCACTTTGAATTGATAACTAATCAAGACTTTTTTAATGTGTACTTGTTGCCATAGGTGACAGTAAGGAATGTTTTATTTCATTTGCTCTCACTTGCCAATTTTTGGTTCAGATATACTTGTTCAGCCTACTGCAACTTAAAGTATGGTAGACCAACCTTGAATTCATGTTTAATTATTGCATGAAAAATAAAAGAAATCCATCTTGGCAATCCCCGTGGTACAAATGCTTGTTCCTGAGGTGAATTTTCTGGCTGCTTTTCAAGGTCTCCAAAGAGTAACCTCCTTCTCTTGGTTCTGCTTGCTTGAAAGACAAAGCCTTTGTTCTGTAGGATCCTTCAGAAGTCCTGAAGACAGTTATTTCAGTGTGTGAAACATTAACTGCTAAAGTCCAACATAAAAACTGAAACACTTCAAGTGTCAGGTAACACTGACCTGTTGGGCTCTTCTCAAGCACTTGCAGGTAATCAGTGGGGCAGTCATAGCCCCTCTAAACCTGTCATCCTTCTCACAGAAACTTCCTTTGCAACAATTTTTGTCATGAAACTGTTTCTAGGAGGAACCAGCTCAAAAATGGAACTAGAATGTTGATACTGAGCCTGCATGAAACATCTCTTCTGGATTTGTTTGGACAAAGGGAAGGTTGAGATGAGAGGACCTTTGCACTAGGTGGAACAAATGCTGCTTGGATTGTTTGTTTACTTGTTCACAGTAGTGTTTAAGACAAATGCTTTGAGAATTAATTCCTCCTTTTCCTCTGTCTCTTTGAAGAGGTACAGAAAATATCTTTTAATGTGATTTTTACCTCTGGTAGAAAGCAAGGCAGAAGGGGAAAAAAGCAAGAGACAAGTCTGTTAGTGAACCACAGTAATTACTTGTGACTGTTCTGGTAATGTAAAGCTTCTTTCTTCAACATTTCTGAACAGATTTTCAAACTTGGCTTTCTTTTTAGATTGTATCAATATGTAGGATGTGTGAAATCCAGAAGAAAGAGTCAGTTCATCTGCGTGCAGCTGTTCATGCAAAACTTGAAGTTTGACTATGAAGGTGAACAAGAATTATCAGCTGCTAAAATGAGATTTGCTCTTGGAAGTTGGAGTGTGGACTCTTTACTGTCAGGTTTGATTCTTCTGCTAGCTATGATGAAAGATAATGAAAATATTTTGGCAGAGCAGCAAACACAGGTGAAAGTCTAGGAAAGAATGTTTTAAAAATGCTCCATGTGCTCTATGAAGTCTGGGAAGTAAGTGGGAGTGGTGACCATGGTGGTGGAAATTGAACAGGGCTACCAAGATTTGTGTAGCCAACTGTAACTGGCTTGGGTTTGGACCTCCCTTGCATTTCATATTTCCTTAATCTCAAAAGGTGGGTCTCAGAGGGTTAAACTTACTTCATTCTGTAAAAGAATGGTTACCTTGAGCATCCTCACCAAACACTGAGTTGTCCAGATCCTTTTCCTGTCCTGACAGATGAAAGCTGCTGATCAATGTATTGCTGCTCTCCCTGCAAACACTGACAGCTGCCAAAACAGTTGTGTGGCTCTCCCAGTATTTACACACACAGCAGCCCTTGTATATCTGTCTGCTCATCAAACTTCAGGCTTTTGTGCTAGGCACTGTAGGAACACAGAATAAAAAGCCCTCATCTCTGCTTCCCTCTCAGAAGATAAATTTTCTGCATCTATGACACCATTTCCAAAGACAGGGAAAGGGAAAACAATTTTTTCACTTAATATAGGAGAAAATAAGCTAGAAACTGCATCTTGATTTAAGTTTGCATGCCTGCTTATCCCTCTGTAGGAACAGGATTTCTGTGGTGCTTGAACACTAGGAAGAAATGTGTGGGAATGGTGCTGTACTCCTCAGACCTAACACAGAATCTGTCACCACCACCCTTGAAATAATAGGACTTCAGCCTGGAGTGGGTTGGCTGAGTTATGAAAACAACCCACAGCTCAGCATTAATGTTTTCTTGTTTATGAATTGGTCTTGGAAATGTGATTACCAACACTCCTGATTTAGATGCTGTTAAGAGAGAAGTGACACTAGTTCCATTTTTTTCCTGCTCAGTTTTTAGAGGATGGAGCTGAGGAGCTGGATTTCCAAATGTGATGCTTCCTTCAGTGGTCAAACAGCTGCTGTGCAAAATGGGATTTCAAGGCAGACTGTGCTGGGGTTTCTGCTCACTTGTGTTGGTTTACCTTGAAGAAAGCCTGAGGGCTGGAATAGCAGGGCCTCTTTTAAGTTGGCTTTTTCATTCCCCAAAAACCTTTTTGATTGTGAATGTAGCTGGATTTTTACTAGGCTTTTGAAGTGTCCATTGAAGGTTTTTCCTTGTGTCTCCTGCAAGCTCTGTCTGCTCTTGTGATATTAGGATTATTTTTTTTTTACCTGTATCTCCCTTTGTTATTTAGTCTTTATTAAAATCACTTTTTTCTTCCTTATGGGAGGGTAATATGCATGCATGAGCCAGAATCATGCCTTCAACAGTTCCAGAGCTGTTTGCCCTAGAAACCTCATCTTGATATCATTTTGAAGTTGAAGGGAATAGGCAACTACCCTGAAAGCTAGAAAACAGTGCTTTAAAGCCACATCTGGAATTCTTAGACAGCAAATGGCTCCAACTTAAAACAGAAAATACATTGAATAATTGATGGATGGTACTATTTAAAAATCTTCAGAATAGTTTTTAGCACATTCACGCAGGTGAGTTCTTTACCTTCTGCAGCTGTCAGAGTATGAGGGGTGGGTGTGTTGGAGGGGTGCTGGTGTGCACACGTACAACCACACACGTGTGTCTGTCTGCTCTGCACGCAGCCCCAGGGTGCTGCTTTTTCAGTAAATTAGAATCAAGCCCCTCAGTGGAGAGCCATATATATAAAACAATGACTTTAATGCTTTTTGGCCACATTACAGACATTCCAAAGTTTACTTCATTTGTATTCTCCAGATCATGTCATGCCAGAAAGATAAAGCCAACAAGGAGAAAAAAAATTTTTTTTAATTTCACTTCTACAGTGCTTGACCCCAAAATGAGCCAAAGGAGAGTTTCTTATGACTTCCCTTCTCCCAACAAAGATGGCTGTCTCTGGTTTGGGGGGCTTCTTCCTCCCATTAACTCAGAAAATCAACTATTACAAGAACATCTCAGGTCTGCAGTTTTCAGAACGAGTTGAGAATAGAAAATGACTGGGAGGAAAGACAGCAGTGATTTTTAGGGCTGGAGAACAGCCTTGCTAGTAAATGACATGAGGAGAGCACTAGAGGTCCCTCAGCAGAGGGAACCTGCAGGAGCTGTGATCCCCTTCACTCGGGGAATGAGATGTTTGGTATTACAGGGTGCTTAGCCTCCCGGGCAATGATGTGGAGATCCCGTGCTGAAAACTGAAGTTAAACAAATCTGAGCCAGAGAAGAGGTGCAAATTTTTAAAAATTAGGACAATTATCGTTTGAGCAGCTTACCAATGGGTGTGAGGGATTCTCCATTCCTTGCAGGCCTTAAATCAAGATCGGATGGTTGCCTGAGAGATATCAATAACTGCCAGCTATTTACACAGCTTGCTGCAGAGTGTGAGTGAAGTCATATGGGCTGTGTTAGGCAGGACGTTTCACACTGAACAGAGAACTGAGGGGAGTGTGAGCTGTGTGTGTAATTTCTACCTGTGAAGGTAGCAATTGCAAAAAGAAAAAGCCTGACCCCCAGGAGGGATGGGCAGACACCCCCCTGGGCACCCACCTGAGGGCTGTAAGGTGGGTGCCCAGCAGCTGCCTAACTCACAACCCAGCACTTCAGCCAATTCATCACCGGGCTCTGGAGCGCTTGGGCCGTGCAGACTTAAAAGGTGAAGGCAGTAAATAGTTTATGGCCACCGAGGGTTGTTGAACATTGATCACTGTTGAATTCCCTCTGTTTAGATGTAGCCTCTTTTGAAATCTGCTCTGTAGGTTTATTCTGAGAGCAGGATCATTGCCATGAGAGTTTAAAGCTTGCAGCAGGCAGTTCCCCAGGCTGGGAGGAGCAAGGAGGGTGATGGGGTTGGGAGGGCAGGTTACTGTGCTAGTTTGCAAGTGTAGAACCACCCCAAATGTCTGTTTCAGCTGTTGTGATCAGATGTGGTATCACCCTAGCATATATAAAGCATTCCATGTTTGTGGTGATCTCATTCCTCCTCTGAAAAAGGTGAAGTCTCATAAACTTAGACCTAACCCCACCAGCAGCTCCACAAGGGTTGAGACCCTCTGTGCGTGGGCTGCTGCTTAACCTTGCTGAGCCTGTGTGTGCACTTGAGCTTCCAATTCAGCTGGCTAAGCCAAGGTTCTTTGTATTTACATCACTTATTTCTTTCAGTGAAAGCCTGCTGATGCAGACATGAAGCAAAAAAAAGGAAATAGAAGCATGAAAATGAAATTCCCATACTTGACAGGTTTCTATTGAGTTCAAGACCAAAGAGGTAAAGTGAGGGGGAGCTGCTGCTGAGCAGTCAGTNCCACATCTGGAATTCTTAGACAGCAAATGGCTCCAACTTAAAACAGAAAATACAGGGATTTTATATGCTATAAAACTCAAGGAGCCTTGGATTCAGTATAAGGACTGTCACCCAACCTTCATGTTAAAATCCATCTCTGCAATGCTTTGAAGTGTGATTGTAGTCAGGACACTACCTGTCTATGGAGAAAAAGAAAAGACATCTGTGGCAGTTTGAACTTCAGGGGGATAGAAGTAGGGCCCAAATCTTGCTTTTATTCTCTGCAAAAAAGTTGGGTTTTTTTTCTGTTCTTTCTGTGGTCCAAATCCATTTTAGTAATAACTGATGGTAAAGTTTATTGCAATAATGATGGTGAAGCAGCTGATCCACACACTAATACCCATGTGTTCATATTCTCTGGACAGTGCTGATGCATTTTATTTCTTACCAATGATGACATTTAGTTCACAAGGTCAAACCCACTCTAATGTGGAAACATTCCTCTGATTTCAGGCGTGCTCCTTGGAGCAGGAGAAATGCTTTAGGCATTTGTACCTTTACTTAGATTTCATCAACAGCTTTCTCAAAGGTTTTAGTGGATGCAGAAAAGACTCCTTGTCCCTTAAACACTGGTCTTGTTGCTTGCTGTAGAATGGAAACCTGTAGCCAGACAGCTCCTGGCAGGTTGTGTGCAGGATTGCTCATGTGTCATTAACTTTTGCCTTGTTTTTAGTTCATCAACCACCTGTGAAAACCAGTATTTTGATCATCTGAATCAATTGTTTCCACACAATGAAGACAAACAAGAGGCAAGATGATGTTTAAGCATAACTTTCCACTGGGAAAAAGTTTAGCACTGTTCTTGTTTATATTTAAACTAGGATACAGTCTGAAAGATCCAGTGTTATAATTATGTGAGCAAAAATTTCCTATCATGCTATGTGACAGCAGAGCAATAAACATGCCATCAGAGTCAACATCAGAAGCACAGGGCAAAATTCTAAGTATTATTGACACTTCACTAGAGACAGTTATAAATAACTCCTTTGTTCATGATTTCTTCAAGGAAAACACTGAGGTTTTTTTCTGAAAACTGAAAAACTGTTTGCCTTACTTGGTAGAGACACTCAGACTGGTAGTGATTCTGCAGAGTTTTATCTCTTTTGCTTTATTTTAAAATATATACATAATTCTGGGCTCCACAATGAAATGGCTTTGCAAAGAATGTTGAATTGTTAAAGTTTTTCATGGCTATTTTAGTTTGGTCGTTTTCTCTCTATACAAAGAAAAAGTCTTATAAAGGTCAATCTTAGGTAGAGACTGAGTACAGAATTTTCATCAACTATTAAACCAACTATAGCTGGTTTCCTTTTCAGACAAATCTTTGGTTTGATCATGTTGTGAAGATTATTTGTCAAATACTTCACGTGCTGGGGAAAAAATGTGTTTAGAGGGTGAGTTGATGGTGCAGAATTTCAGGAGAGCCTCATTCAAGCACTAAGGATAAAAGATCACATCTTGTCATATATAAATGAAAAATGAAACAAACATCCTGATCTTTGAATTTCCATACATAAAGATGTCTATTGTGGGACCAATGTGTTTTCTCTCTCTTATTCTAACAGTTGCATTGTCTTCAGTGTGGAGATTTGCTGAGTATGGGCAGCAAACAAAAGTGTGGTCTATCCTACACTAGACAGTTTCAAGCAAGCAAAAACATGTTTTCATTTAGACATACAGGTAAAAAAGTTATTTAAGTAACTTTCAAACTCCTCATTTTGGATTTTTCTGTGTATCTATGCAGCTCATGAAAGAAAATTTGGCCTCTTTACTCATTCTTGGTTTGATTATCAGCTGTAGAATTTGAAAGTAAGTGGGTGCCTTCTTTCCACATGGGTTTCAGGTCATGAACTCTAGAAGACACCATGGATGTTCAGCAGTGTGAGCTTGAGAAAAGATCTGACTATCTGTGGAGGAATGGATCTGGTCATATTAGAGGCTGCAGTGTGTTCTAATTTGAGCCTGTGACTGAATGTTGAAACACACAGAGCCTTGTATTTTGACAGAAAAAGGGGCAAGTCTCTGTTTTTCTTTCTGTGTTTCTAAAGAGACAGACCAAATAAAGACAAAAACATGAACCAGGGGCTTTTTAGCCAGTGACTTGCAAAATGCTCAGTAGAAATTAAAGCAGACCTGCCCACGAAACCTAGAGAGACTCCCATCAGTGCAGAGAATGCCAACACTGAAGATTTTATGCAGGATGAATTCATTGTGTATTTCATGGTTCCTGAGGAACTTTTAATGTCTCCTCAACCCCCACGTGCAATTTAGAGAAAATATGTGCTCCTAACACCTTCCTCTCTTGTATCTCTTTCTTCCTTTTCTCATAAAATACTCTATTATTTCAGGATGAACATTTTCTCAGCTTGGATGTGCCAAGGGGATCATCTCAGTTTACAATGGAACTTGTGCAATTTACAGTTTCATCAGTCAGCCATGAACACTGACAGAAGTAGCTGGGGAGTGTTCTGTGGCAGTGGAGTTTCTGCTTTTATCAGGGCCAGTGTAACAGGGGCTACAATTGTTTGTTTGCAGGCTGCTACAGAAGAAGTTTTTTGGGGTTGTTGGTTGGTTTGGGGGTTTTGTTGTTTTATTGGTTTTTGTTTGGTTTTATTTTCATAAGCATTAGTCAACCTGTAATCTTCTTGTTGTCTTCTGAGGCTCCTTTGAGAGCCTCTGTGGGAAGTGCAGTTCACATTGTTGTACAATAACAGTTAATAGGTTTTCATTAATTTTGTCTATATAAAATTACAAAATGCAGGAGCAGTCAGAGGAGCAAGAATGCAAAGAAAAGAACAAAAGAAGATGATAAATGGAGTTTTAAATCTATCCCATACAAGAATATTGCTGGTAGGGAGTGTCTCTCTGGGTTTGTACATTGTCACCCACCCAGGCTGAGAAGGCAAGCAGCTGAAGGCAAGACTCCAGTTAAAGTGGAGCAAAATTAGAACCAAGACTCTGAATTTTGCAACTGGGTCTCTTGTACATTAAAGTTGGAACCAAAACAAACCAACCACTGCTTTATTTGATGGAATATTCATCTGGAACAGTCTCATGTTCATAAAACATTGAACCTTCTTGGTGTAAGAAGAAATTTTGTAGATGAACCTCATCTTTCACTTGTTTATTATAAAAGCATTGTTGTGTGTGGTTGCTGCCTCAACCTGGGCTGCTTTGGGATTATTTGTTTTGGGACTGATGGGCTTTGACTTTTTATAAACTCAGTGTTTCCCTGGAGCCTGCCTATCTTTGTGGTACTCCAAGAGTTGGTTCTCCTTGGACTCTTAGCTCTTTCTCTCTGGGGCTGATACTGGATCTCTTTCACAGCCAAATTGTTTGGGTTTCCTGAGCATGCTTTTCAGTGAACTTTGCTATTTTTAATATCTCTGGAGCATGCTTTTGTGGTCTGTGGTTTTATGGGTGTGGGGTTGTTTGAGTTTTTTTTTCCTCCCCCCTCTTATATGTGAAGCTGAAAGCAGCAGTTACTGTAGCGTGATCTAGGGTCCCAGTTGCCATCTCTGCTTCTGCTGCTGCTTCTCATGTTAGAGCTTCCAGACAGCAGCTTGTTTGCTGAGAAACAGAGAGTGCCTTGCCACTGGGCAAGCATTGTCCAGCAACAGCCAAAGTGTGTGTTACCAACCCTTTTTCAGTCACAGATCCAAACCCCACTGCCATGTGGGCTGCTGTAAAGAAAGTGAACTCCATCCCACCCAAACCCAGTAAATAGAGCTGTGAGGGCTGGAGCAGCTGCAGCTCCACAAATCCTGAGGGTTTTCCAAATTGGGCAGGAACTACTGATGTAGTCAGAGAGATGGTAAAGATCATTGCTATTGCTTCAGTTCCTCATCCTTCTATCTCTACTTTCATCCATTTCTATCTGTGGAACAAATGACAATGTGAGACCTGCTGAGAGGATTTTGCCAGATCTGTCAGTAGAGCACTGCAGCTATATATAGAAGGCTTTTTATGCTTACCATGATATATTACTTTATTAATACAACCTTCAGAATGGATTCTCCCTAGAACTGAGGAAAACCAGTCCAAGCTTAAATGATGTGGAAGCAACTGAAATGAAGAAAGTGAGGATCTCTTTTTATCTTAACATTTATTAATAATGCAGACTTCATCTTTTGACCTATCTCTCAAATTTTCTCTATTTTCTTTACTGATTCCATAATTGGGCAATAAACATCAAAGAGATTCAACCTTCTTTGCTACTACTCTGACATCAAGGGTGTGACTCTTCAGGATTCCAAAGTAAAATGATAAATAATCATGGTAGTGAGGAGAGCCTCCTTGTTTGCAGTAGGACACAATTAAGCTGCATCTGGTAGCACTTCATTTGCAGAATGTTCCTGGAAATGTTCTGACACCATCCATGGTACTGATGCATAAACTGGGAAATAAAA
>VYZU01028689.1:0-21997 GCA_013401355.1 Ceyx cyanopectus
TTGGGGTTTTTTTCCCTGTCAGCTGAGACAATAAAAGTCGATTCCTGCAGGGCAATTTCATTTGGTTTTATACAGTGTTTTATATAGAAATTTTCAATGCTGCAACACTGGAGTGGCAAATCCGTTGGAGGGCTATTTTTTAGGTACTGCCATGAAATTAAAGCAGACCCATACCCAGGGCAGGCACTTGAACAAGCAAAATGCTTTAAAAACAACCAAGTATGAAGGAAAAGCAATATCCTGGAGAAAAGTTAGGTGGCCAACAGAAGCAGATTTGTTAGATCTCATACACATGTAAGAAATACAGTTATATGGATAAATATTTGGAAGATTGGTGACACAGATAAATAGCTATTTAAGTCCTACCTTAAGCTTGGCTTTGTATCCACAGGACACTCCACAGGGACTCCCACAACACCCTGATGAACTGCAGCTGCTTGTGTAACAAACACACTTCACCTGTTACTAGTGATCCCATCCCCCCGTAAGGGTGAAGTTTGTCCATTCAGGAGATCCACTTTGGCAAAGTCCCAGCATGAAAGCTATCAAAGCAGATCAAGAAAACCAAGAAAACTGCCTCTGCTTCACAAAGTTCAGAGAGCAAAAGCATGAAAAGCACAAGGAGCACAAGTTAGCCTAAGAGTGGTCAGTAGAAGCCTTCATTAAGCTCGATTTCAGTAATCTAGAAAACAAATCCTAAGCTGTGTAGTGCTGTGTAAATTCTTTTAGCACAGAAAAGCCAGCATGGAGAAACCACAGCCAGTACAGGGACAAGGATGATGGGGAGAAGAGATGCCAACAGGCCTGGAAGTGATAACCTGTGCTTCATGCAGCAGCAAGGGGAAAGCCAAAGCACTTCTGAGGCTTTTTGTCTGTGAAACAATGGAAGGGCTGCTGACAGTCACCCGTTGGACAAGCAGGTGGTAGCATGGACAATGGTGATCTGAGAGATGAACTGCACCCCCAAGAGAAGGGCACTCTACTGGCCTGCAGTCAGCCACATGCTGAAAGCAGAGAGGATCAGATGGGTCACTAACATGATGAGAGTGACTGAAAGTGTGCCAAAAACAGTGTGACAAAGCTTGTGACAAAGACAAGCAATGGTGAGAAGCTGGGAGGATGGAGCAGGAGCACAGAAAAGAGGAGAAGAAAAACAAAACCAAAAAATCACCACCAACCAACCAATCAGGAAAAAGTGGTAAAAAGATTGTAAGGCCTGGAAGTGGCAAACACCTGCACAGTCTGAAACTAAAATAAGAAAGGAAAGCCTCAGTAGACCAGCTGTGGCAAAACCACAGAGGTTCAGATCTCCAGGAGCTGCTCAGGTGACTGAGGTGTGTAGGTGTCCAGGTGCACAGCTGGCATCTGGGTGGAGATACAGAGAAAAAGAGGAGGCAGCCATGGCAGGAGGGTGCAGGACACGTGGCAGAAACAAGCAGCAATGTGTCATGTGCAAGGGAATGGGTGGCTGCAGGGATGCAGGACATGCATCTGCTTTAGGGACAGGGTGCAAGTTTCCCCACAGTCTCACAAGGAAAAGGGAAGAGCAGACAGCTGATGAGAAGCCAGTAAACAATGAGGACAAGAAACCTGCAAGAGTAAAGGGCACAGGAAAATGGCCACACAGGGGACCTAGTGAAAAAATACTACTTATGTATGTAATGCTACATATATACATACAGCTTTGGATTTTAGAAATGAACTCATACAAGGCTTGGAATATCCTAGTCAACAGTGGAGTATCATTGTAAAACACTGCTCAGGTGTGGTCCTTATTGTTCAAAATTCATAGGAAAAGGCAGAAAATGTTATTGTAAGGATTATTTTTTTTTATCTTCAAAGACCAGCTAAAACTTCAAACCACAGAACACCAAGAAAAACACAGGGTGGATCTCTTAATTTACAGCATTGGCTTATGAAAAAATAGTATTTTGAAGTATGAAAGCAGTGTACAAAAATATGGAAAAATACCAAGAACTTTAATAAAAATATTAAAGTCTTCAGTTGAACTTGATCTCTTGCTGTGCTTTGCAGTAACAACCGAAAATGAAGCAGCTCAAAGCCCAAACAGAATTTGAGTTGAGAAGGAACTTGAACTTTTTACCTTCTTAGAACACCAGGGCAGAGTGTGTTATTTTAAGGTGTGGGCACAGAAACACATTCTCATGTGTTGAGAAGACAACTCACAGCCTAACACTTTTGTGTTTATTGTGACTGTCTGGGCGTGTATGATCACCAGATGGGAAAAGCAAGGTAACCTCCAACAGAGAAAACACATTTATACCAGAACTTCCATAGATGTGAGCAGCTGATGGGCACCGTGGCTTAGGGACACGGGTGCCAATACCCTTTGCACTCACATTTCTGTGCATAAGAAACTTTCTCTTGTAGAGGACTCATCACAGCCTGCAAAAGTGTATTAGAGAGCTCACTTTGCTGCAGCTCACACCTGTGGGGCACTCCACAAGGATTAACTGCATGAAGTACTCAGTAACAGTCCCCAGGTAACACTGGGGTTACCACTTACACTGAGGAGGTTCATTCTGAACCCTTCCCAGAGCTGTAATGGTGCAATTTTAAGAAAAACATCTGACTATACCAAGGATTCTCAATCTCCATGTTTGGGTTTTAGGAAGTACTGCATAAAGAGCAGTGATGTGGTTCATCCTCAGACATCCCTGCTTGAATTCAGTCCTCTGCTGAAAAATAATCTTCATCTCTCACTTCTCTGTACTGCATTGAAGCCTCCCCCTCTGGTTCAAAGCTGAGCATTTCTATATTCAATCTCTCTGCAAGCTTCTGTGCTGCAAGTTTTGCTTGCATTTCCTAAAAAAAAAAAAAAAAAAAAAGAGACATGTTAGAAAAAGTGTTAATTTCTCATTTTTTTCTTGGTCATGAAAAAAAGAAAAGAGTATGCTAAAATATGAACTTGACTTAATGTTAGTATTTCCAGTGTGGTCTTAATTAAATATTTTAGTATCCAGCAAAGAAATGTCAGGTTGCTTTTCACACTTCTACATAACTATTAATATTTCAAGATCTTGTTATAAGAGTTTCCCACGTGCAGCCCTCAGCTGTGACACACCAATGTCAGCTTTAACAGAACACAACCAGTCCACATAAGAGAGCACAGTCACCATGTGCAGCAGCCTCAGCAAAAGAATCTGGCTCTGTTTCCCAAAGAAAACGCCTCCCTTAAAGTGTCCAGATCACTAAATTAACAAGTACTTTTAAAGCAATAAGCAACAACAAACAGTTTCACAAGAGTCTGATTTAAACTTCAGTTTGGCACTACCTGGGAAGTCAAAATCCATTACAACAGAGTTTGAAGCACTCAGATTCTTCAGGCACAGCAAACACAAATGCAAACCCAGACACCTGAATATCTGAAGAGTCAGAAATGCTGCCAGGCCCTCTTCTACACAAGGGACAAAACCTCTTTAAAGAGCAATAGGCAAGGTAGACATTCAAATTTCTAGTCAGAGGTGGAGAGAGCAATGAGGTTGATGTGTCAACACATGAAGAACACCACAAGATTCCGTTCAATGCAAGAGCAGCAGTTTCAGAAGGGAGTCATGCATTATTTGGTTATTAAATAAAAGAAAGAGTGCCTTTCCTCAAAGTCTATCCATCTCCATTCCATCATCAAATTCATCAGGATGAAAAGATCCTTCTGTGCTTGCTTTCTTTAGGAGTGATCCCAACTGTGGAATTGCCTTTCAGCCCAACTGATCAAATCATACCTCATAAGCTTCCTTCTGCTGGATCTGGATGGCTATGGATTCCTGGATGGACAACAGCTTGGCAGGGGCATGGTGAAGAGGTGGCAGACGAGCTGCTGTGATGTCATCCAAATGTTTCTTGTCTCTAAGTCGTCTTTCTTCAGTGGTCATTGGAGAGCCAAGGCCCCCAGGTGACTGACTGGATGATGATGACCCACTTTGCTCTCCTAATAATCTGCAAGAGACAAAAAATTAAAGCTGTGACCCAAATTTCCAGCACACGGTTGAACAGCTTCTGTTCCAAAACTTGTTCATGTTTTGAAGTGTTAAGAGTTGAAAAGAAATCTGAATTATGACACCATAAAAACAGCACTCAAAATAACTAACATTTCTCTGCAGAGAGACAACACCACAAGCTACTCCTGCCAATGAACTGCAGAGGTATGCCAACCAATTAGCAAGCCCAGAACAGCAATGCTTTGGGAGTCACATGAATTATCAACAGCCAGTGTGAACTGTGATTTCTCTAGAGGTGCAGGGAAGGCAAAAGGCTACCTGCTAAAAAAGTTATAATCAATCCACAAACAAGTTCTGCCAACTGTGTAACAGTTCTGTAGCTTCAGCTATGGAACTCCACGAAGATTCATGAGGGTCAAATGAGAGCACTGCTCAGTACTGGATTCTGCTACCATGGCACTACAGAGCCAACACATTAACCTCCCATGGCACATAACTTCAAATCTCTTCCAGCAGCACAAGAAAATAAACCCACAATGCTTGCTCTGTGCCATTTTCAGTTCTATAACAGTCAATTATTGCACAAAAGGTTTTTCTAGTCCATAATACTTACACATTTGTTTTAAATTTGCTTTTTTTTATGACTGGATTCTTGGCTCTAGACTCCAGAACTTCAATATAATGCGGGGTCTTTGGGTGCAGGCTTCCAAAGATACTGCCCATGTGTTTAGTCACCTTCTGCTCCTCTTCCAACACTTTTCCACTGCCATCCCCATCAGCAATTGTAAATTTCTGAAAGGCATCCACCAGTGCATCTTTTCTGTTGCCCAAATCACCTGCATTTTCTGTGGCAGCCTCAGTGTTGCTCTGAGACACCTGCTGACCATTTTCCAGACGACTGCTCGTGGCTGACGTGGAGTTGGCTTCACAAACAAGACTCTGATCTTTTACAGCACTTTTCACTTTCTCCTTTCCCCCCTGAGTCCTTTCATTTTTCAGAGCTGTACGTGTGGCACCTTGCTCAGTGCAGTCTGCTTCGTGTCTCTGGGAGGAAACCTCAGAAACTTCTTGAATGTTCACTTTTTCATTAAAGACTGAGGCACCTTCATGGTTTAGTGTGTCCTTGTTTAGGATCACTTGCTGTTTACTTGTGTTAATATCCTCCTGTTTCACCTGGAAGTTCAGCCTGACAGCAGATAACAGCTCAGCAGTCCTTTCTGTTTCTTCCTCTTGCAAAATGGCAAGCTTCAGCTTTTCAGCAAAATCAGAGATCTTCTTACCCTTATCTGGAAGCCTAGCAATGAATTTCCTAAGACAAAGAACACACATTATTTAATAGGGTGTAAAGAATGACATTTCAAGCTGATGCAGAACTGGTTTAGTAGAACAGTTGACGTGGCAGGTTTCCCATTCTAACGTTATAATTCTTATTTACACACTAGGTTTCTGAAAAGTGCAGATGCAAAGCCCTTGGAGTGTCAGAATGACACTGTGATAAAGCAACTCTTATAATGTTTTCTATGCTGAAAGATGTCACTGGTGCTCTGAAAAGCTCAGCGTACAAACAGCATTGGCTATTTGTGTCCAAGGGGAATATACTGATTTTTTCAGCCCAAATCCCCAGAAATAACGATACAGTTGCTGCTGGGAACGCCCACGTGCTGTCAAAGCCACACGTGCACCTCTAGTTGGAACAGCTTCACCTGCCGGGCCCGATACCCACCGGGGAAGGCGCCTCGCGGTTCCACAGCCTGACACAGCCCCCGCGTCCCCATCTCCAGAGAGCCCCGCCTGTGCGGGGAGCCCCGCGGTACGCGCGGCTTCGGCAGCCCCCAAAAGGAGGCGACGGCAGAGGTTTGTCCTCTGGGCCTACGAGGGGAGAGCCGAAAGCAGCGGGAGGCCTGACCCCGCTGCCGCGCGCCCGCGCTCTGCCGCGCCTCACCGGTCCGCCAGCAGCCGCTCCTGCCGCCGCAGCATCTCCCGCAGCTCGGGAAGGCTCCGGCCGCGCAAGCTGCCGCCGCCCCCCGCTGCCGCCATGCTCCCCCGCACCGCCTGCCACCGCGGCGGCCGCTCGGGCCCGGCGCCGTTTCCGCAGCACCGCGGGGGCCGCCATCTTACCGGAAACGACGGGACAGCGGCAGGGCCCTAATTGCTGGGAGCGCGAACGCGGCGGAGACGGAGACCGCCCCGTTCCCTCACACAGCCCCGTAACTCACACCGCCCCCTCACACCGCCCCGTAACACACACTGCCCCCGCCCCCTCATACCGCCCCTGACACCGCGCCGTTGCGGGACGGGCGGGAGCGTTGAGTGCGTGGAGCCGGGGGCCGGATCGTGGCACCCGGTACCAGAGGCTGGGAGAGATGCGTTCGCATCCCTTGCGGTCGGTTCTGGCGGTCAGCTCCGTCTCGGTCCTTGTGCCACGAAATCCTGACGACGGAAATCGGCTTCGTATTCGCGAAACGTTTCCCGTGAGCCCGGCGGGGAGAGGGGGTGCGGAGCTGCCCAGTTGTTGTTCATCCCGAGGGAGTCAATAGTTCTTTATTTCACATAATTTCCTTCCGTTCCCAGGAGCCCATTTGCCAAAGGAAACACTGAGAGGAACATCAGGGCTCCGGAGGAACTGCTGCTGCATTCAGACGTGGTTTGAACAAAGAGGATTGTGTGGAGTAAGAGTCTGCAAGGTTTGAATGTTGACACCCCAGAATAGGAAGTTTCAATCCAGTATTTATTGCCATTTCTTTCTCTTGTGTCCTACATACAGGATGTATTAAAGCATAAAATATAACTGCATGATCTACACAGCAAATATGACAACTGTATCCCAAAATACTGCCCACAGTATCTGGAATAAATAATGGAAGAATACTTGTCATGGTACAAATGTAGTCATACAATTGACTGACATCTAATGCACTTTCTGGGACCTATCTATATGGCTTTTTATTGCTGCTTACAGCAGTTTGATCTGTGTCTAATGTTACAGTACTAAGTAACCCAATCTCAAATGTACAGCATTTACAATGGAGTGTTTCAGTCTTTTCAGTCAGATCTGGTGTTATATATGCTAATTTATCTACTTGATTTGTCTGGAAGAGTCTCCATTTTCATGTGACAAAATTACATACATACTGTTCCTCTCCTGTTCTTCAGTTACTAGATTCAGAGAGTAGTCCAAACACTGATGGCCACCCAGCTCACTGCACAGTAAAATGCTCCCAAAATACAGCACAGACTTAGATTTAGAGAAAACAAAAATCATATTTCATCAGATAGTGAAGAGAGAAGTTAGATTCTTAAAGGAAAAATTCAGCACCTTCTTGGAGTCTTGATAAAGTCTTGAGCAGGATTTTGCAAGTCTGAGAATTAAAACAGCTTGCAGTGTTTTCAGAGGGGATCCTCAGGAATATATATTAAAAGTAGAATGGACTTCCTTTTGAAGTCTGTCTCCAAACAGCATTTAGATACTTCATCCTGCCCTCCCCTACCACTCACTGAGCACTTCACCCTCATCAGGTTAGATCTGCTGAATTCTGGTAAAAAACAGAGGGATAATTGTTTACTTATTTAAACTTGCCAGTTAATGTCTTTTACAATAACACACATTTCCTTTTACTACAAATACCACCTTCTTTCTTCAGTCTCAAAGTAACTTCCACATAACATAGTTCAGAATTAAATTCCTGAAATACAGAGTGGGCACAAAACCTGCTAGAAACTGTCTGTGATGGGAAGACATTCCTATGTGCAGCTGGGATTAGCTGGTAGTCTCAGTGCTGGCCAACACTTGGTGTCCTCAGGCACTAGAGGGAGGCAGGATGACACCAGTATAAAGCTCATCCCCCACATCCCACTTGGGTTATTTCCCAGTGGACTGTGTTTACAGGGATGCTCCATTGTCAGGGACCTTCTCTTCAAGCCCTTTCCCACTCCAGAGGTTTTGAAGCTCATCTTTGGGAGCAGCTTCTCAAGCAAGTGTCTGGCATCATGCCTGTTCACTCGTGTGGCAGCTGGAGAGTTTTCTTTGCCCTTTTGGTATCTAGGAGATACTTTGCACTCCCACATCACAAGCAAAGTAAACAGCCTCCTTTTAGAGCTATTAAAATTAACTCTTTTATTTTTTAATTATTCATTTAAAAGAAACAGTGAGTAGCTGTTAATGTTTGCAGCTTCTGCACCAGAGCAGATCACAGGCTGCCTTCACACACTAGATAATTTACCTTTGTGGGAATGGCTCTGATTGCAGTTATTTCTTTAATTGAGTGCATACTACAATCCAGAAGATTGTTTGATTTTTAGAAAGAATGATTATTTTAAGTTCTCGGGAACTGAAACAGGTCACGAGACAAAAATAGCTCATGTGCAAACAGGATGATCTGAGCACAAAAGCTGGAGAAGTTTGAGCTCCCACTTGATTTTGAGTATGTTTTGATCATATCAAGCAGTTCATGTTCCTGCAAGATACCTGTACCACATCAAAACAGCCTTCAACCCATCCTCCAACACTGACTTCTTTGTTTATTCTGTAGCTGTGCTGTTAACTACTACATAAAGCTCTCTAACAAATTCAGGAACCCATGAAATAATGCAGGAGTAAGGCTTGGATTATGAGGTCAATATTATTATTATTTTAAACACAACTCTACCAAACAGACTTCATTTGAACAGACAGTAAGTACTGAATTTAAGAGCTTGTTTTAGACTGAAGAGAAAAGCAATCACTTGCCCTGTGGCAAGATGAGTACCTCCTGCTGCTGCTGTTCAATGCAAGAGCAGTAATAATCATACAAAACATAAATTGTTTGTTTTCTATAGCAGTTACTGTAAAAAAAAGCCCTTCATTCATGTCAGTAGAACTACAAGAAGATACTCATCATTCATTTTAGTTCACCAAGTCTGGGAGATCAAAACAAGATATAAAAGAATACCTATATATATATACATTTAAATAAGTTTAATACTAGATGCAATCATTCCTGCTGGTACTTTGAAGTCAAGGATAAGATTTTAAGTGCTTTGAAAATAAAGAAATCAAAATTCAAATTCAGGGTTTCTATTGCTGTAGGAATTCCTGCAGGTTGCTGTAGGCAAAATTCTGTTTAATGACAATTCTTTCCTCTAAAGGAAAAGTGACAGGGCTTTTCCTCCACTACAACTGAACCAACAGTCACTCTGTCCCACAGCTCAGGAGGCACAAACCAGCCCCTCAGCCCCACAAAGCAAAATCCATCCTCATCTGCCCTGGTGCTCACTACTCAGCAACATACACAATGTTCACCTGCAAGCATGGAGGGAATCCTTTGGAACAATCCAGTGGCATCTCTCCCTCCCAACAAAAAGGTGCTGGTTAGGAGTGAACAATTCTTGCATGTGAACAGGGGCCTCATCTGGAGCAGGGCTCTGTGAGGGGTGTGCACAGCCCTCACACTCCCACCAGGCAGGCAGCTTTCAGGCTAACTCAGCTAGCATGGCTTCAGACACTGCTGCTAGTGGCATTGACAATCAAATCTATTAAGGCTTCATTATGCAAATAAAATTACAATACTACTGAAGAAAAAAAACTGTACAGCTGTACAACTCCTTCCTTGCAGGCATTTGAAATGACACATTGCACTAGACAGCTTCTAAAGAAGCAATATTGACTGCTGTTTCACCCCAGATCCCCTTCTTCCACACCCCTAGTAACTTCAGACAGGAGGTGACTAAACCTTTATCACCACTCCAGGCTGCTCTTCTTGCCCCTGACCTGATGGAAATGTCTCTAGCCAAGCTGCAAAGGCTCAGGAGAGTGGCTCCTCTGTGGACAGCAGGTTGACTGGGTTGCTCAAGATGTAGTGTTCTTGGTGCTGAATTCCAGCACCCTCTTGAATGGGGTGTATGTCCTCACTGGCCTTTCAGGAGATCTTCT
This sequence comes from Ceyx cyanopectus, assembly GCA_013401355.1. Lineage (NCBI taxonomy): Eukaryota > Metazoa > Chordata > Aves > Coraciiformes > Alcedinidae > Ceyx > Ceyx cyanopectus. The sequence goes on from VYZU01028689.1 coordinate 9,868, forward strand.
GCTCTCAGGACTTGCACTGTTGAGGAGACAAGAAGAAGCTTACAGAGTTAATGCCAGAGGAGCAGGCTGCTGGGCTGGAAATGCCACAGCAATGAACTTGGGTCTCTTAATTGACAGGCTAAAATTAAACTCTTTACTGCATTCAGTATGTTCCTTATTTCTTTTGTGTAGTGCCACAAAGAGTATTTGATCAAAACTGTGGACACTGAGAAGTTTACATGCAGGCATCTGCTGGAGCTCATCCTGAAATGTCCAGCAATGCAGCTACTAGGACAAAGGATCCTGCACCAATGAAGACAGCAATATGACATTTAAGAACACAGTTCACTGTGTCATCTCATAAAATCTAAACTCAGAAATTGCAATCTGGTTATTGCAGCTGATGCAGAAACAGGTTACTGGCACCAATGAGGGACACCGTGAGGAAGTGGCTGATGAATGAGCAGAAAAAGCAAATACCTGTATGGAAGATCACATCCTACCCCAGTGTCTCTGGTTTCTATGTTGGTCTTTGGTTGGTTTTCCATTAAGTAGTCCAATTTATCTTGTAATTCTTTATTCTGGAAAAACAGGAATTTTAATCACAACATATTATTGAAATTAGGTTAATTAAACAAGGAAATAAAATTGGACATCAGCTCGTCCCCACAAGAAATAATGTAAAAGTATTTACTGAGAAAAAATATAATTCTGGGAAAAATATAAATTAAACCAACAGCTTTATTCAGAAGCTTCTGTCTTAATTAATGACAATTATAAAATTGTATGTTAAGAAACTCAGCACCAATATTTAAGTTTTGTGTTCTATACCTTCCTCATGTGACTGGTGTCATAAGTTGTGAGGACCAGCAAATACTTATAGTAAATATACATCCAGGTAACAACAGGTGATATCACTTGACATTTTTTTTTGGTTTCATGAAATAATCATAATGATATAAACTTAAAAGGTAATGCCTTACCTCACATTCTAAGAAAGAGATTTTTTCTAAAAGCTGTATTATAAATAATTCCTTTTCTTTTACTTTCTTCCTTAGCATTTCAATCTACAAAGAGAAAATAAAGCAAAGATATTTAGTCCAATGGGTGTGGGAAGAGGCTGAGAAAGCCCTAGATACCACAGGAGGAAAACATGCTTAATTTTATTGTTCAGCAACAACTGAAGCCCTTGTGCATATCCACAAGCTGCTTTAATCCATTACTATCCCATCCAGTTGGGATCATGTATATAAAGATGATACATGGATACTGGCTTTGAAGAATTTGTCTTTTTCTGGAAAGAGAAGAGAAACCCCAATGCCACCTAACAGAGCAAACTCCACCTCTGATTCAAAGGCCTTTGCTCTAATCAGTTTTAGCTACACCCAGAAATATGTTGTACATTTTCTAAATTCTTTAAAGTCTTCTTTGTTCAGTTACTTCCTTGCACACCAAACTTCTTGAGTGCAAAAAAAAAGTGCATTTTCTTTCTATACCCAGGGAATGGAAAGGAGCGCTTACAGATGTTCATGAAAATGGCAATGAAGTTGGCTGCACCAGAAGCACTGCATCTTACAGAGGAAAATCCTCCTTGTCTTCTGGGACTTCTGCTGACAGTAGAGCCATACAGGACCTGCTGCACTACATCTGTCCCTGCTTCCAGCACCAGCAGGAATGAGCAGAGAACATGGGCATGACCCATATTTCACCTCAGTCCCCTGCTGCTGGCTCAGAGCTGCTCTGTGTGGCACTGGCTTTCTGAAGCTCCTGCAGTTTCCCAGTCTTGAGAACTCTTTGCTTAAAACACAGTTTGCTGTGTGAGGGTCGTGCTGTTGCCAGCAGCCTGAGACTCCTGCTGATGGTGCAGACACCAGCTCCTCTCAGCTGACTACAGTCAGAAGATAACAGCATCTTCTATAAACAACATAGATCTTTTCGTTGGACCAAAGGAGAAGTCAGGTGTTAGCCTCTCAGCATCTGCTGACTGCAACTACTAAAAGAGCAGCTGGACTGGAGGATTTTCTAGGTCCCTTACAAGCCCTCACATTCTGTGATTCTGTAAAGAGAAGAGCAAACCAGAACAGCAGCTGAGTAGCAGCATCAGAGGTAGAGGCAGCTGCAGGCAGCACATTGCAGAAGCTCAGAAGGCCAGGGTGTTTCCTACAGCTGCTGGTCTAGTTCAGATGCAGAAAGCAGAGTTAAAACTGTTTCTAAGAAGGTGATCAGAGCTGCACTGAAAGCTAGCTGCAGGTAGGCAAGGTGTTGTCAGCATGTCTGGGTGTATATGTATATACCTATACATCATAAAAAATAGGTATTTTCTATAAACTTCACATTAAGTGAAAATAACATTATTATTAAGTGAACATTATTATTATATTAAGTGAAAATAACATTATTTTGTTGCGTTATTGATGGGCTGGAGGCTTCACTGATACGATTTTAAGGAAGAAAGCAAAAAGTATTTGTTAGATGTTTACTAAAGTGAATTTGTTTTATAGAACAGCCAAAAAGAAATCAAGGAAAGCTCATAATACATTAATTTTTACTGGCAGTCATTATGTTACATTATGTCCCCTGCAAAGCCACCAGAGTAAAACTTTTTCAGCAGGGCTGGAAACACTGACGAGTGGAAATATCCACATCCTGCTAAAAGAGAATGCTAAAATATTCCAAGGTAGAATCATCAAAACAACAACACTCACTGCTTCCTCTCATTAAAGGGGCTAGACCTCATCAGCTGCCTAATCTGGTTTTTACATCATACACCAAATATTTCTGTTTCCAAGAGATTGAATTTTCATTCTCCAGAAGCCAGAGCAAACTCTTTTTATTTCTGTGATACAAAGGCTTAAAGATGGGAAATACACAGTGACAGTAACCATGATGACCATCAGCTGTAGTGGAAATTCATATTAATTCTTTAGCTGCTTATTCTCCACATTGGCTACAGAGATGTAAACTCCCTAAGGATGTTTTTGAGTTATTTTAACTATAATATTGTGGAAAAAAAATTAGCATGAACACTTTTTTTTTTGGTGAGACTCCTCTCTGAACTATCCACTGTAGTCCTCCCTGCCTCATTTTAACATCTTTACACAGCACCAGCCCATTAAATCCTTCTACTTAGTCCTGCTGAAGCACAGACAGGACAGGGCTATGAACTGGGTAACTCATAAAACCTTCTGCTGGATCTCTGGAATATGATCATCTCAAAGGCACAGCAACACAGGCTGGATATATTCCAGGAGAAACACATTTTTCAGCAGCAGGAAAAAAAACCAAAACCTGCAGTCCCTGGTGCCCTGGTGCATCAGAGCCACCCTTTGAGGCTGCTGCAGAAGCAAGCAGGGCCAGAGAGACCCCCTTCCCTTCAGGCACCCCCAGACACATGCCCAACTACTTGTCTCAGCAGCTGCTGCAGTCTCAGGGCCAAAAGAGCTTCCAAAGTGGTGACACCTTTAAAGCTACACACAGGGTTGACATAGATGACACATCCCACCAGAGTAGTTTACTACAAAAGAAGTTTATTTAGTGAATAAGGACTGGAGTATAGAGTCTCTTACAGCATTAGCACCAGGAGTGAGACACTCAATCCCATTAGCCCTCGAGGGGATAGGTCACAGGAAACCAGGAAAAACAGGAGTAACTTTAGGGGGTTATATTAATATATTACTATATTAAATAAAATGCAAACAATTCAATACATTTATACAAGTCCCGTTGCATAAAGTAAAAGTGATGGTTTCCTTTGAGAGAGAAATGTAAGAACACTGGATCACAAAGCTGATATTGGGTAAAGGCACTTAAAAAATCAAATGCATGCAGCTACTTAATGTCATTTTGATTTTTCCATTAAAATGTTAGTTATGACAAGCTAAAAATGCCAGCGACAAGCTAAAAATGCCAGCATCATAAACCTGTATTGCACAAACCCAGTCCTGAGAGTGTCTTTGTTTCAAGAAGCTGCATAAAGCAAGACAACTNAGCTGACTACAGTCAGAAGATAACAGCATCTTCTATAAACAACATAGATCTTTTCGTTGGACCAAAGGAGAAGTCAGGTGTTAGCCTCTCAGCATCTGCTGACTGCAACTACTAAAAGAGCAGCTGGACTGGAGGATTTTCTAGGTCCCTTACAAGCCCTCACATTCTGTGATTCTGTAAAGAGAAGAGCAAACCAGAACAGCAGCTGAGTAGCAGCATCAGAGGTAGAGGCAGCTGCAGGCAGCACATTGCAGAAGCTCAGAAGGCCAGGGTGTTTCCTACAGCTGCTGGTCTAGTTCAGATGCAGAAAGCAGAGTTAAAACTGTTTCTAAGAAGGTGATCAGAGCTGCACTGAAAGCTAGCTGCAGGTAGGCAAGGTGTTGTCAGCATGTCTGGGTGTATATGTATATACCTATACATCATAAAAAATAGGTATTTTCTATAAACTTCACATTAAGTGAAAATAACATTATTATTAAGTGAACATTATTATTATATTAAGTGAAAATAACATTATTTTGTTGCGTTATTGATGGGCTGGAGGCTTCACTGATACGATTTTAAGGAAGAAAGCAAAAAGTATTTGTTAGATGTTTACTAAAGTGAATTTGTTTTATAGAACAGCCAAAAAGAAATCAAGGAAAGCTCATAATACATTAATTTTTACTGGCAGTCATTATGTTACATTATGTCCCCTGCAAAGCCACCAGAGTAAAACTTTTTCAGCAGGGCTGGAAACACTGACGAGTGGAAATATCCACATCCTGCTAAAAGAGAATGCTAAAATATTCCAAGGTAGAATCATCAAAACAACAACACTCACTGCTTCCTCTCATTAAAGGGGCTAGACCTCATCAGCTGCCTAATCTGGTTTTTACATCATACACCAAATATTTCTGTTTCCAAGAGATTGAATTTTCATTCTCCAGAAGCCAGAGCAAACTCTTTTTATTTCTGTGATACAAAGGCTTAAAGATGGGAAATACACAGTGACAGTAACCATGATGACCATCAGCTGTAGTGGAAATTCATATTAATTCTTTAGCTGCTTATTCTCCACATTGGCTACAGAGATGTAAACTCCCTAAGGATGTTTTTGAGTTATTTTAACTATAATATTGTGGAAAAAAAATTAGCATGAACACTTTTTTTTTTGGTGAGACTCCTCTCTGAACTATCCACTGTAGTCCTCCCTGCCTCATTTTAACATCTTTACACAGCACCAGCCCATTAAATCCTTCTACTTAGTCCTGCTGAAGCACAGACAGGACAGGGCTATGAACTGGGTAACTCATAAAACCTTCTGCTGGATCTCTGGAATATGATCATCTCAAAGGCACAGCAACACAGGCTGGATATATTCCAGGAGAAACACATTTTTCAGCAGCAGGAAAAAAAACCAAAACCTGCAGTCCCTGGTGCCCTGGTGCATCAGAGCCACCCTTTGAGGCTGCTGCAGAAGCAAGCAGGGCCAGAGAGACCCCCTTCCCTTCAGGCACCCCCAGACACATGCCCAACTACTTGTCTCAGCAGCTGCTGCAGTCTCAGGGCCAAAAGAGCTTCCAAAGTGGTGACACCTTTAAAGCTACACACAGGGTTGACATAGATGACACATCCCACCAGAGTAGTTTACTACAAAAGAAGTTTATTTAGTGAATAAGGACTGGAGTATAGAGTCTCTTACAGCATTAGCACCAGGAGTGAGACACTCAATCCCATTAGCCCTCGAGGGGATAGGTCACAGGAAACCAGGAAAAACAGGAGTAACTTTAGGGGGTTATATTAATATATTACTATATTAAATAAAATGCAAACAATTCAATACATTTATACAAGTCCCGTTGCATAAAGTAAAAGTGATGGTTTCCTTTGAGAGAGAAATGTAAGAACACTGGATCACAAAGCTGATATTGGGTAAAGGCACTTAAAAAATCAAATGCATGCAGCTACTTAATGTCATTTTGATTTTTCCATTAAAATGTTAGTTATGACAAGCTAAAAATGCCAGCGACAAGCTAAAAATGCCAGCATCATAAACCTGTATTGCACAAACCCAGTCCTGAGAGTGTCTTTGTTTCAAGAAGCTGCATAAAGCAAGACAACTAGCAGGTGGCAGAGCAGTAGATTTTGACTTTTGGTTGAATGTGAGGTAAGGAGAAAAGAAGGAGAAGCAAGACAGGTCAAACTCAGCACTGATCTGAGGGCCCAGGTGCTGGCCAAAATAGTCTATGGCCAGAAAAAAACTCAGTGCAAGCCAAAGACTTCCAGCTTCCACGGACTGACTCTTGGATCTGATTCACTTCTGGATGGACTCCAGGTCAAAATTACCACCAAAATGTGCCTGCACTTTCTCTGCTCAATGCCCAAGTCCCAGATTCCAACTGACCCTTGCTGTGCCTGCAGACTTCAGCACTTCAGCTCACTGCCAGCTCAGCAACTCGCTCTCAAATCTGCCTTTTGCACAACTCCCCTCTCAGATTTGTTATTTTCTACAAGCACTACTGAGGTTCATCCTCTTCCAAATGTCTGTTAGTGCCCAAACAGCCTTTCCCTAGCAGTGAGGGAAGCTGCTTCTTCACCTCTGACTAACCAGCTGTTCTTTTCCCTCCATGTTTCTACCAGGATTTCTCCAACCTTAAGTGCACATCATGCCAACCTACTCAGCAGCACCATTTTACATCAACCACCCCTCATTCCTTTCACATCCCACCAATGAAGGCTTGTTTCTTTCTCACTGCTGCACCTTAGAGAGTTTCCAGTACATCTCAAACACCAAACAAATCCTCATGCTGCTTGAATGGACTGTGTGAATACCTTCTGGGAACAGCTACACTTCTGAGTTTCTCTTACTCCACCAAGCAACTAAAGTAAAATGGAAAGCTAGATGTACAAGTCAACAGCATTAAATTGGACAGAACACCCAAGAACAGTCCAGAGAATTGCATGGCCTAAAGGAAAGGGTGTCTAAAAACATGCTGGAGATGAAAGTGTTGGCATTAGAATGGCAGTCAGCAGAATTACAAAGCAATTAAAGCAGAAGGAAAAAGCACTTTGAGAAAAAAATTCAAGTTGTGCCTTTATAAATAAAGCCTGAAAAATAGCAAACTATTGTACTCAGAGTCCTGGAGGTTTGAAATATACAGTGATTGGATGTGCTTGGAACACATCCAACTGCTAGGTAAACAGGAATTACCCCTGGATATTACCATCCATTAATTTAATGTATTTATCAGGACTTGACATTATCAATATAGTTATACTTATGTATTCTATATGGTTCAAGTATCCCATATTTTCCTTATTCACCTTCCATTCAAGGACTGGGCACCTGTAACACTGGGACAGAGACATGCACAAAGCAGTTGTAAACATGACTGAACACAGGACAAACACATATGATACCATACAAAACATGACAACACATGGCAACATCAGCCTGAACTAGGAGAGGTCACTGCTGGATGAGGAGAACAAGCTTCTACTCAGTCCAGAATTTCACTGAAATGCTGTTTATTGGAGGGAGGCTAGACAAGAGTGCTGAAATACTTTCCAGGAACATAAAATAGAGTAAATAGGAATGAGCACCTTCACCTTTTAACCTTCCTTAAATCACTTGAGCGACCCCTCCATATATCTTGTATTTTAAAACTCCTATTGTATTTAAAGGAAAAGAAACAACTAGTTGTGAATGTGCCAACATTGAGACCTTCCTTTCTCTTTCTGCAAGTGAGGGTGCTGTGTTTTATTGATGTTGGTTTGTTTTTACTGGGGGTACTATGCAATGCAGTTTGGTTGATCAGAATCTGCCTTCTGTCTGTGGCTGGTCATTCCATCTTCTCATCCACCATGTGTCTGTGTGCTGCCTTTCACCTGGCCTGAAATGGAAACTGCATTTCCATGTTACCACTGGGATGTTTTGCTCTACAGCTGGAGTTGGAGTGTCTTGACACAGAAGTGTTCAGCTGGTTATTAAGTCTCTGATGGGAAAATTTCTTCTTCATTCCCCATTTGTGCCATGCAAAGTATCTTCAGCATCTGAGATGATTTGCTCATTAGCTCTTTGTCCTTTCATGCAAGTGTCTTCTCCCACAGGACAGGATACAGCTGCTCTCTGCTCTGTGTTTGGTCTCCAGTTATTATCCAACGAATCTGAGACTAAAGCTGGAGAACAGCTCATGGGCCATGACCTAGAGACAGTTCAATTCAGTAGTTAGGGGAATTTCATGTGAAATCTTGAGTTCTGTAGATAATTTCTTGGCATGGAATCAAATACCCCTTTCTGTCCTCAGTCCCCTTCACAACAGCTCCTTGTACCTGCAGCACCCCACTCTCCTTGCTTACAAAACATTCCTGCTTCTCTCCTTCCCTCTCTTGCTTCTCAAGCATGAAAAAGGTTATCTAAAATAAGCCTGTTGTGCCATGAAACTCCAATCCTTTTCAACATCAATTCACACATCTCAAAACTAAAGCTCTCTTAAATCTCTCCAGGTTTGGAACTGAGGTCAAGACAAGAAATACTTTTGTTGCTGATTTAAAAATAAATAATAACTAAAATAAATAAATAAATAACCCCTGCCAAAGGTAGGTCCTGCACTTGCAACTCCCAGCACTTCATGTAAGATGGGAACAAATGAATTTCTTTAATAAACAGGTTCAACAAAGGGATACATCTGCTAGCCTTAATTGATATGCTTAAGGAGAGCATGAGGGTTTGAGAACATGCAGGATAACTTTCTGCTCAGGGGTGTTCAGCCTTGGCTCACAGAAGAGAATCCCTATGAGGCTGAAAAATGGATGTATGTGGGATCTAACACAGAGAGATGCTGAAGGTCACTGACTCCAGGAAACTTCCACTTTATTTCTTCCATTTATTTTCTTCTGAAAGTTTTTTTTCCATGCTCCTGTTCAATTTATGACTGGTTTTACTAGGTCAAGTTGGAAAGGGTTCTATGAATGCCTGAGATGGATTTCTTTTCAGAGCTAAAAAAATTAGAAGCAAATGATTTCTTTGCTGAGTATAATTTTCCTCCTTTACCTGGGATCAACTCCACAGGTCTACTGCATTCAGTACCAAGATGGGTCCTGTGAAAAGAAGGCTTGGATACTCTTTTCTTCCACTCTCTCCTACATTCAGTGCTTCTCTGCCATCACTGCCTGCACAGGACTGACCACAGCCTCCTAAACTGTTCTAGAAGCCATCCAAACATCACCAGAGGTGTTAGAGCTCACAGAACACCACTGAAAGCTTCTCTTGCACCTCCTCCTGAGTGCTTGCTGTTCTTTTGGAGAATGCCCTGCAATGATCCATCACCTTTCCCTAAAAAGGCCTGAAGAACAATCCATTTTGTGCTTTTTCAGCCAGCAAATTCATCTCAGTACTGGTTCCATTTTGACAGTTCTCCATGTGAGTTCTGAAGAAGCAAATCTTGTTTGTTCAGCAGCCCTTTGAAAGGCATGTTCATTTCTGTAGGTGCACTTCATCTACATTGAAGAAGTAGAAACCCATTGGGGTTTACACTGAAAGAATAAACCCCTCATTTATACTTCAGATCTGTCCAAATAGAACTCAATTAATGCTAAATAAAGTCCATCCAGTCATCAAACAAGCACAGCCTTAGCCATCATTTTCACCTCCTTCATACAGTTGCTTTGTTTCAGCTTCTCACAAAAGCACTGCAGATAATTTTGACTATTTACTTTCTTTCCACTTGTCTTCCAAGTTTCCCAGGCTAGCCTAGTCTGATCCAACAGAGAAGCTAAGTGTAGGCTTTCTAGCTGCTTTAGCTGTTCTTGAAATATTTAAAATATCTTGAAATATTTAAATACAAGTTATTGATCATTAGAATGCCCTCACAAGCCCTGGGCTGGAATGCTGTTTTACAGACACCAGCCACAAAAGCACTGCAGTAAAAGAAAACTGACAGATTTCCATGACAATTCCTGGATATTCCTGGCCATGGCACCCTGCATTTGTTTAAATTTGATGTTGAGAGGATGTGCATTGAAATGTACCCTGATGAGCACCTTCTCTCAGACTTAAATTGGCAGCATAATTACTAAATCTTCCCCATTTACTTTAGGAAGTGTGTTCAGTGCTGCTGCACCCAAGTTCTTTTAACTTAATCCCAGACCAGACTCTTTGGCTTGTGTTCCTTTTCAACTGCCTGCCTTTTGAGAAGGACTTTGTTGCCCATTTCTCAGCTTCTGTGGCATAGTTGGTAAGTGTTGCTAAAAGTGAGAGCCTAAAAATACTTTTCTGATCTTTATGTAGAAAAGAGCATTCAATCATGAAAAACACCACCTGCATGATAGCTCAGGGCATTCATCTCTGCAGTGCTTTTTCTCTTCCCCCATGGTGGACAGCTGCTCTTCTCTGCACTGCTGTTATTGCTTCTCTGGGAGCTGCTATTTTAGCCTTGAATCAAGAGTTCAGTTTAAAGCAGTGCTTGCCAACAGCATGGTCACTATTTCCTCACAGATAGCATAAAACTAACAAAAAACAACCCACAAAGTGCCTACTGTATTTGGTACCATCTGAACTGATCAAAGCTCTGCTGGAAGAGTCTTTAGCTAGTTCACTGGTGAAAATACAGATGCAGCTACTGGTGCATGCAGCTCTCCAGGAAACTGAATTAAAGGAAAAACTAAAGCCCACAAGGACTAGGATTTTACTCTCCACAAGGAGAGAGTAAAAATGTATTCCCTGTGGCTACATGGCAATCAAGTAAAGGTTTTTATTTGATTTGGAAAAGCAGGTAGTCAGACATCAATGAGAAACAGACATAATTGACAGCTAAGTAGTGAGTTGGTCACCTGACATTCTACTTGTTAAATAGGGTCAGCTAAAGATCTAGAACAGCCTTCTGTCTAGATGAAGGCACCAACAAAGATAGATGACAAGGAATCAGCAAGCTAACCTCACCCATTAAACCTAATATTTATGAAATAATAATAATTATCCCAAACTTCATAAATGTGTTTGCAAAAACACTCCATGGAAAGCATTTGTCATACCAATGCATCTCACTAGAGATCAAGTTACATCACACTGTTTAAAATATATTTATAATAAAGGGCAGAGTTTAGGCCATCATGCTCATATATATTTCCAGAATCATCTAGGTTACCACATGTCATAAAGTAACAAGTGCTGTAGAACTTTTAGTTAGAACAAAAAAACCTCTGATGAACAAAAAAACTCATCCTACGATGGTTGGTTTACAGAGATACAAAACAGATTAAAGAATTGTTCCCATAATCCATTAATTAGATGGACTGGATTATCAGCTTGGAGCTTTCCTTAATAGAATACTATGGTATGAAAATTGTTAGTTCAGTGTTAGAGTTCCTGCTGTGATGCTTGAAAATAGTAAAAAGCTGAATTACAAACACAACCCTGAGACTTTATACCAGCCTTCTACAGACTACACTGATGCCAAGACATGGATAGTTTTGCATCCCTCTGTATAAACCACCCTTAGTATCACACATCTGATCATATGGTAGGACTACAGCAGAATCTGATAAAGCCAAACAGATACAGGTAAATGTATATGTAGGTGTATATATATAATTATATATATCTCTATGAAAATGCCACCTTGACAAAAATGGAAAAAATCCATGTGTAATCAGAAATCCTCCAGCAGCAGACTGTGAATGCAGAAAGAATGCCTTCAATTAGAATGGCTTAAAAACATTTGATTTTGTTCATGAATGCCTATCCTCTGTGCAAAGGCTTAGTTATAATGGTGCTGTCAGTCTGCTTTGCAAAGCTCCAACTTCAGTTCCCTGTTTCCCATGTTATTGTTCATCCACTTGGAGAAACAGACCTGTTTGCAATCTCATGGTGCATAGGTAGCCTGTAACTCAAAGCAGCTTTCCAGCACAAAGCTGTTTCTGTGAGGAACCACCAAAAAAAAAGAAATGGAGAGGTGAGGAGCTGTGGATGCTAAAATGGCTACTGCTTGGAAGTCTCCTTCTCGTGAGATCGAGAAGATTCTCACCGGCTGTGTGACCTTGGTGGCGGCTGTTTGTAAAACAATAGAAAGATGTTTTGGTTATGGTTGTTGTGACACCTCAGCCAATCACCCCAGGGGATGGCTGGTTTCTTGTCCAATTGTCTGGAGGTAAAAAGGGTATAAAAAGAGCTGTAAATTAATAA
>VYZU01028690.1:740-58360 GCA_013401355.1 Ceyx cyanopectus
TTTTTCCAGTTCATCTAGCACACTTTGGGGTAATCATTCAGTTTCTGTTTGCTTCTGATGTGAAGCATTGTGGGATATATAAGAAAATAATGGTTAAAAAAAAAAAGGCAGTATAAATTGTTAACAGCACATTCTCTGAAAAGCCTTAAAGATGTTATATTTTTAATTTCACCATTTATTGAAGTATCGTGAGTACCTTTAAGTAGGATCATTACAAGATAATATCAAAGGAGAATCTGATAAAATGCTATTTTTCAATTAGCTCCGAGTTGAATACTTTGCTTTTTTTAAGTATTTCACAGATAACAAATCTTTAAACAATCTAACCTTTCAGGATCTGGAAGTGGACAAGATAATAACTATGAATACATAATCTCGCAGCAGCAGCAAGGGTTTAAAAATCTATTACTGGGATTCCATCCAGGAATGCCTTTTATTGGTCAGACAATTGCATTTTCATTTTTAGCAGGCGGTTCCTGCACTCGGTGTCACACCACAGGGATGGAGAGCAGAGGTGTGTGCTGCAGAGGAGCTTTCTGAGTGTCAGCTGCTCTGCCCGGCAGACACTCGTCATCTCAGGTGCATGGGAAGGGTTGTCCTCATTGCCAGCTAGGGCAACATTTGTGGTTTAGTTTTTTGGTTGGGGTTGTTGGGTTTTTTTCTTATATAACTCAAGAGAGTTGAACAAATTGTAGTAAAGGTTTTTGAGAAGTAGTGCCATTACCTGGCATAAGATATTTAAGTCTTAGTCACAATTGTAACTTGTATGAATAATGTATCTTGAAAGAAAATAACAAAGAAAAGGAGTGTATTTACATTTAGAATGATGACTGTATCCCACTGCAAATGTGACCCCTTCTTATTACATGAAGTTTGTGTTTTGAAGTTTTCATATCTTTTGAATAATTTAATCTTTGCCTTCTTCTCTACTGTTTTGTAATAACATGTTTGTCAGGTTGCAGCTTCTGGTGTGGATGTGTAGTAATTAATGTACTGTATATCAAAATCTCAAACAGAAAATATTTGGAACCAGTTGTAATATTTGTGTATTTGATCCTTTTGGCAGTTTCCTTTGCCCAGTGTAGTCTTGTACGCTGCACACCAGGAGAATAAGCGCCTTTTTGGATTTGTGCTTAGAACTTCAGGAGGGAGAGCTGAGAACCACCAAACTTCCATCTGCTATATATTTGAATCAAATAATGAAGGGGAAAAGGTATTGGTGATGGTTATACTTGTATCAGTTCTCAACCTGATGTGGTTTCTAGGACATTAGATCCAATGAAGCCATTTAAGGGGTTTCTATGGGAGCGTATTTTGTTTATGTGCTGAAACAGTTAAACATAATATATTAATATAGCTGCAAGTGCTGTAATAGTGCTATTACATCTAATTTAGGAATCTGGCTTAATTTTAGAGGTATAGTTATTAGGAATCTTTTTTATTATTTCCAATCTGTTTTGTGTTTAGATTTGTGACTCCGTTGGACTGGCAAAACAAATAGCTTTTCATGCAGAACTGGTAAGAATCTCTTCGGGGCAAGGGATACTTGTGATTGGGAGAGAGCATATTTAACTTGTCTAATAGAATATATTCTGCAGGATAGCTATNTTTTTAAAACCAAATTTTTAGGTTAATTGATCCACAGACACAAGTTACAAGATTACGAGTAAGTAACTTTACATTTTAAGATAAATACCCAATGCTTTTTACTCAAAAAAATTTACTCAAAAAAGAATGTTATTAGGTGTTAGCAAAAATCACCAACAATATATCTGCCAGGCAGATTTTCACTGAAATTTCCTAATGCATGCATTAAAGATAGACTGAAACACACCAGCAAACCAGGTTTAAGGGAGTGATTTTGACAGGTCAAATAGGCTTTTGAAACTTCCCCTTCCCCTCAGTAGAGCAAAACCCTAGGAAAACAGAATATTGTGTTTTAACAACGGGTTTAATTATAAACATTTATATTGTTAGTAAAGAGTTAATATTAAGCTTGGAGACATATTAGTTCCAAAGTCCAAAAGGGTTGCTTGGTCTTCAATTTTGGGTTTTTGGTTTGGGTTTTTGATGTTAAAGCCTAGCTGCATTGAGACAGTTGTATGGTTTCTGGATTAGGGGCATGTGTGGAAGGTTTATACTATTTATAAAAAATGCACTTGAAAGAAATAAGTGGAATTCTTCTTAGGATATCAAGTAAGCCAAACTTAATTATTCAATAATAGCAGTCTTCATCTTTCAAAACTGTTCCTCCTTCCTCTTTTCTTTCCGTAGTCTGTCAATTTCTTTGGTTGTGTTCTAAAAACATTCATTTTGGGGGGACTCAGTATTACTTTAATTTTCATAAAAGGAAGTCCTAAGCACGTGAAAATGTCTTGAGATTTTAAGCAGTGCTTTTTTTTCTTTGTTTACCTCTGTGGCATGAAGTTCAGAACTTACCCAGAGCTGTAAGCTTATACTGGGGAGATGGATCACCTGAGTGCGTGCCCAGTATTCTAAACGTGCATCTTTAAGGCTAGGAAAAACCCATCCTATCAGTTTGTAACAGCTGGAGTAGGGGCTTTTAGAACTTTAGACATATCCTTTGGTATGTCTTAAAAAAAATAAATTTGAAATTTCCTTATACACCCTCTTTTAGGAATAAGAATGCAAAACAGTTTTATTCTAACAAAATAATGAGCATATGTGGTTGGGTCATTTTGGTTGGGGTTGTTGGGTTTTTTTCTTATATAACTCAAGAGAGTTGAACAAATTGTAGTAAAGGTTTTTGAGAAGTAGTGCCATTACCTGGCATAAGATATTTAAGTCTTAGTCACAATTGTAACTTGTATGAATAATGTATCTTGAAAGAAAATAACAAAGAAAAGGAGTGTATTTACATTTAGAATGATGACTGTATCCCACTGCAAATGTGACCCCTTCTTATTACATGAAGTTTGTGTTTTGAAGTTTTCATATCTTTTGAATAATTTAATCTTTGCCTTCTTCTCTACTGTTTTGTAATAACATGTTTGTCAGGTTGCAGCTTCTGGTGTGGATGTGTAGTAATTAATGTACTGTATATCAAAATCTCAAACAGAAAATATTTGGAACCAGTTGTAATATTTGTGTATTTGATCCTTTTGGCAGTTTCCTTTGCCCAGTGTAGTCTTGTACGCTGCACACCAGGAGAATAAGCGCCTTTTTGGATTTGTGCTTAGAACTTCAGGAGGGAGAGCTGAGAACCACCAAACTTCCATCTGCTATATATTTGAATCAAATAATGAAGGGGAAAAGGTATTGGTGATGGTTATACTTGTATCAGTTCTCAACCTGATGTGGTTTCTAGGACATTAGATCCAATGAAGCCATTTAAGGGGTTTCTATGGGAGCGTATTTTGTTTATGTGCTGAAACAGTTAAACATAATATATTAATATAGCTGCAAGTGCTGTAATAGTGCTATTACATCTAATTTAGGAATCTGGCTTAATTTTAGAGGTATAGTTATTAGGAATCTTTTTTATTATTTCCAATCTGTTTTGTGTTTAGATTTGTGACTCCGTTGGACTGGCAAAACAAATAGCTTTTCATGCAGAACTGGTAAGAATCTCTTCGGGGCAAGGGATACTTGTGATTGGGAGAGAGCATATTTAACTTGTCTAATAGAATATATTCTGCAGGATAGCTATAGATGCAGTCATACTACTGTGGGTTTTTTTTAAGGGATTTGTTTTCTAGAATTTAAACCCAAAATAAAAAGATTGACCAACGTCTACTGTGGAACGATATTCAAGACAAGGTTCAGCTTGCTACCTGTAACAAACATACCAGTCCTTTAAAATAAAAATGATCAAAACAGTGCAATAAATTGGTAGCATATTAAACATCTTAGGCTGTTGTCACTTACTTTATTTACATTTTTGCCCTTTAGGATCGAAAAGCATCAGAAAAGCAGAAAGAAATAGATAGAGTCAAAGAAAAACAACAAAAAGAACTGAACAAACAAAAACAAATTGAAAAGGTACATTTCATCATTACTTCTTAAGTTATTTTTTTCTACTTACTTTATTCTTCAGTTGTGTACTTAAAGCTCTACTATCATATTCTTGGGTACAAGTTCATAGAAAGTTATGGAGTTAAATCAGTTCTCAGAAGTACTTCCTCTGCAGAGTTTGTATTTTTTTTTTTAAAAAGAGCTCCTCTGAGGAGAAAAACCACAAAAATTTATAGGAATACTGAAAAGCAGTTCTTGAAAGGCACACCTATCACAGGCCCAAAATAATTTCATTTTTTTTATGAGGGATCAGTTACTTCATGAGGACAGGATTGCAGGGAGAAGTCTCTAGAAGAATATACCTGTTCAGCCTGCTGTTTTTTATGGGTTATAAGTACAGATATGTTAATGGGTTAGAAGGTTTAATGACCAGCTAATGAAATGTCAGTGTTTTGGTTTCCTATTCAATCTTTTTTATTTTGTCTGTACAGAAAGCTGCCCATTGATAGTATTAAAAGATACCTTTAGAAATCTTTATGATACCCTGTTTCAACTGTCCATGGCTGTAAAGTTAACATTCTATTTCCCATTTCCCAATCCCGCTTTCTCGAACTAGGACTTAGAGGAGCAAAGCCGGTTGATAGCTGCTTCCAGCAGATCAAACCAGAGCAGTGGAGAAGGACAATTTGTAGTCCTCAGCAGTAGCCAGTCAGAAGACAGTGATTTAGGAGAAGATGGAAAGAAGAAGAGAGAATCTGAAGCCNAGCCTAGCTGCATTGAGACAGTTGTATGGTTTCTGGATTAGGGGCATGTGTGGAAGGTTTATACTATTTATAAAAAATGCACTTGAAAGAAATAAGTGGAATTCTTCTTAGGATATCAAGTAAGCCAAACTTAATTATTCAATAATAGCAGTCTTCATCTTTCAAAACTGTTCCTCCTTCCTCTTTTCTTTCCGTAGTCTGTCAATTTCTTTGGTTGTGTTCTAAAAACATTCATTTTGGGGGGACTCAGTATTACTTTAATTTTCATAAAAGGAAGTCCTAAGCACGTGAAAATGTCTTGAGATTTTAAGCAGTGCTTTTTTTTCTTTGTTTACCTCTGTGGCATGAAGTTCAGAACTTACCCAGAGCTGTAAGCTTATACTGGGGAGATGGATCACCTGAGTGCGTGCCCAGTATTCTAAACGTGCATCTTTAAGGCTAGGAAAAACCCATCCTATCAGTTTGTAACAGCTGGAGTAGGGGCTTTTAGAACTTTAGACATATCCTTTGGTATGTCTTAAAAAAAATAAATTTGAAATTTCCTTATACACCCTCTTTTAGGAATAAGAATGCAAAACAGTTTTATTCTAACAAAATAATGAGCATATGTGGTTGGGTCATTTTGGTTGGGGTTGTTGGGTTTTTTTCTTATATAACTCAAGAGAGTTGAACAAATTGTAGTAAAGGTTTTTGAGAAGTAGTGCCATTACCTGGCATAAGATATTTAAGTCTTAGTCACAATTGTAACTTGTATGAATAATGTATCTTGAAAGAAAATAACAAAGAAAAGGAGTGTATTTACATTTAGAATGATGACTGTTTTGCATTCNAACCAGTTGTAATATTTGTGTATTTGATCCTTTTGGCAGTTTCCTTTGCCCAGTGTAGTCTTGTACGCTGCACACCAGGAGAATAAGCGCCTTTTTGGATTTGTGCTTAGAACTTCAGGAGGGAGAGCTGAGAACCACCAAACTTCCATCTGCTATATATTTGAATCAAATAATGAAGGGGAAAAGGTATTGGTGATGGTTATACTTGTATCAGTTCTCAACCTGATGTGGTTTCTAGGACATTAGATCCAATGAAGCCATTTAAGGGGTTTCTATGGGAGCGTATTTTGTTTATGTGCTGAAACAGTTAAACATAATATATTAATATAGCTGCAAGTGCTGTAATAGTGCTATTACATCTAATTTAGGAATCTGGCTTAATTTTAGAGGTATAGTTATTAGGAATCTTTTTTATTATTTCCAATCTGTTTTGTGTTTAGATTTGTGACTCCGTTGGACTGGCAAAACAAATAGCTTTTCATGCAGAACTGGTAAGAATCTCTTCGGGGCAAGGGATACTTGTGATTGGGAGAGAGCATATTTAACTTGTCTAATAGAATATATTCTGCAGGATAGCTATAGATGCAGTCATACTACTGTGGGTTTTTTTTAAGGGATTTGTTTTCTAGAATTTAAACCCAAAATAAAAAGATTGACCAACGTCTACTGTGGAACGATATTCAAGACAAGGTTCAGCTTGCTACCTGTAACAAACATACCAGTCCTTTAAAATAAAAATGATCAAAACAGTGCAATAAATTGGTAGCATATTAAACATCTTAGGCTGTTGTCACTTACTTTATTTACATTTTTGCCCTTTAGGATCGAAAAGCATCAGAAAAGCAGAAAGAAATAGATAGAGTCAAAGAAAAACAACAAAAAGAACTGAACAAACAAAAACAAATTGAAAAGGTACATTTCATCATTACTTCTTAAGTTATTTTTTTCTACTTACTTTATTCTTCAGTTGTGTACTTAAAGCTCTACTATCATATTCTTGGGTACAAGTTCATAGAAAGTTATGGAGTTAAATCAGTTCTCAGAAGTACTTCCTCTGCAGAGTTTGTATTTTTTTTTTTAAAAAGAGCTCCTCTGAGGAGAAAAACCACAAAAATTTATAGGAATACTGAAAAGCAGTTCTTGAAAGGCACACCTATCACAGGCCCAAAATAATTTCATTTTTTTTATGAGGGATCAGTTACTTCATGAGGACAGGATTGCAGGGAGAAGTCTCTAGAAGAATATACCTGTTCAGCCTGCTGTTTTTTATGGGTTATAAGTACAGATATGTTAATGGGTTAGAAGGTTTAATGACCAGCTAATGAAATGTCAGTGTTTTGGTTTCCTATTCAATCTTTTTTATTTTGTCTGTACAGAAAGCTGCCCATTGATAGTATTAAAAGATACCTTTAGAAATCTTTATGATACCCTGTTTCAACTGTCCATGGCTGTAAAGTTAACATTCTATTTCCCATTTCCCAATCCCGCTTTCTCGAACTAGGACTTAGAGGAGCAAAGCCGGTTGATAGCTGCTTCCAGCAGATCAAACCAGAGCAGTGGAGAAGGACAATTTGTAGTCCTCAGCAGTAGCCAGTCAGAAGACAGTGATTTAGGAGAAGATGGAAAGAAGAAGAGAGAATCTGAAGCCTAAGGTTGCCTGCTTTATTAATATTGGTGAAATGGCACAAGTTCTACAAGAAGTGAAATGTAGGTGGAGGGTCTGTTGTATTATATGAAAGACTTCACAATATGTAGACGCTGTTATGCCTTGGTTTTTCTTTCTGAATTGATTTCTGTTTTTATGTCAGTATAATTTCTGTTCTGTATGCCAGATTAAGTATGGTGATACTTCCACCGTTGTTAAAAAAATGTTTTCTCAAGGCTCCTCTGCAGTATGGAAAAAAAATGGGGTTTATTTTCACCACTTACCTCTCTGTGCAATTGCCTGCTCTTGAAGCAAAGCTTAAAATTATCATTGATAGATTTCAGCAGTACACTGAAAATTTGTTCTTTACACTGCAGTAGAGAGAACACCTTGCTGGAAACAAAAGTGGATATCCAAGTAAGACAGTGCTAAGCTGTACCGAATTTGTTGCACATAACTGTTTCTGGTGTTGAAAGAAAAATCCTTATTAACATCTGTGAGATGTGCAATAGCTCTAGACAGAAAGATATTTTTCATTTTATGTTGGACTGTATCATAGTGTCCTGATATTTTTTTGGTGAATATAAAGCTGAAAGACTTATTTCAACAGGAGAAAAAAAGCCCTGTCAGACCTAGATGAGAGCTGCTGACATACAGCAGCACTTTGCCACACAAGGAATGTATAAAGCATTCCTTATCAAATGAAAAGAATAATGTATATATTGATGTAGCGCAAGTGCCATGTTCTTCTTTCTCCCCACCCCCCCAAGTACATGTAATAAAAAGCTGTTGCTTTTGAGTTCCACTTTTATAAAACATGCTTAGAGTTGCAGAAAGATCTTGAATTCCATAATTTGGAAAACCTTGGGAATATGTAAATGCCTTGCCACCAGACACTACATTTACTGAAAAGTAGTTGAGGCTTTTTAAGTCTTTTTAGGGAAATTGATTTTACAAACAGAATGTAGTAGTCTGAAGCAAGAGCCTATGCTAATCCTACATCCTAGAGTTAACTCTGTAAAGCATTTTTCAAAGCAGCATCTGTTTACAGCTTGTAATTTGAACTCTACGTTCCATACCCTATGTAATATTTATTTTGTACAGTACTAAATGTGCATTCATCTTTTGATCCAGAAGAGAAAACTTGTTTGAGAGAAATATTTATTTTTGCACTAATTCCTATAAATACTAAAATGCAGTGGAACAGAAGATATCTCTCTAATAGTGGCATGAAAATGACAGGAAATACAGAAAGAGAAGAATATACTTCAAGTTATATTATAGCAGTTACAAGCATGTTATAGTTCATTGCAGGGCATTTCTGGTGTTCAGGAATGGAAGCAATTTCCACCTCCTATCAGCTGGTGTTGGCCCAGCCCTTCATAGCTGGAGTTAATTTATCAGTACTGAGCAAGTGTGGAATCTCAGGACCTCTCTGCTAGATGTCTGTAGGTGCACAGAGCTCTCCTCACACACTGGTCTGACTCTCTGAGCTATTAAAGCCAGTCTCCTTCTCACCCTTATACTGGAAATTCAGATTTCCATGCAGAGACTCTCTGTGTCTGGCTCCTGCCACAGAGGAGGAAGGGGAGCAGCACCTGTCCTTGTGCCGCCTGGGCAGGGCTGTCAGAGCCTGCTGCATGTAGCAGCCAGTGCTAGAGCAGTGCTTTAGGCGGGTGTTACTGGCACCACCCCCTTGGAGGGCTTGAGCAGCCTCAGAAGGGGTCAAGAGGAGGCAGAGGGGGAAGCTGAGCAGCAGAGAGCCTCCAAGTTCTCTTCCCAAGGTAGTTAGTAGCTCCTGTTTCAGTACATTTTTCAACCCCAGAATAACCAGTCACTTGCACAAATACCTGCTTGTGATGTTGCCCAGTCAGGCCACATGGCATTGCCTTATTTAGCTAGTACACCCTCACATGGACTACACAAATCTGAAGCTTTTTTCTAAACAAGAGTGTCATTTAATGGATAGCTTTCTATTCTCAGTTCTTATTCTTAAGAAATGGTTTTAATTCTTGCTAGCAAAAATGTGCAGAAAGACAGAAAATCCTTTTTTTTCCCCCTTATTGTACCTAAAATAGAAGGTTAGAGGTAGTTGCAGGGGAGCAATTTTTTCTCTGCAAATTGTTCCAATTCAGGCTTTTGTTTTGTTTGTTTACTGACATTTCTGTTTTCTATCAATATGCCAGCAGAGCTGAAGGTTACTGTCTTACTATATACTCAGATACATATTGAAGATTAAGTAGATTTGAAGCAGCACAGGAAGAACAGAAGAAATCAGTGGTCTCCAGTTTCTAGAGTCTAGCCCTCCAGCCTGTCAGAGCAGGACTGGTTTTGTTAAACAGTTTAGCTGCAGTAGCCCCAGGTCTATATGGAAGACTTAGCAGATCAGCCATCTCATAAAATAGCATTTCTAATATGTAGCCTGTTTTGCATTAGCCTTATGGAAAAAAATGTCAGAATATAGAATTACTAGGTTTTTGTTTTGTTTTTTTTTTTTACAAATGAATGCTTCATGTTCTGGGAACTACTGTGGTATGATCTGAACACCTGAGCATTTTATTATTGCAAGTAAATTACTGTTTGGTTTCCTGTAATTGATTTCTCATGGTTGATGTTTCCCACTGCCTTTTACTTGCAAACTAGTCTTTCAAGTACTTCCAGCTGAATCTGTAGTTTGCTTCCTGTGCATCTGCTATTATCTCAAACACTCCTGAAAATATTACTTAAAATGCGTTTACATAGGTACTGAATCAGGAGTGTTGTTTAGTACTGATTTTTTACATTGCTAATTGCAGCTTCATAGTTATGCAACATTGTTTCCTTTAAGTAAGGGATATTAGGTTTGTTGTGCTATGTAGATTTATACACTGCAGACCAAGCAAGTCCTGCTGTAAGCTGTTTAAAGCTACATGTGTTCTTTATGTTTGTAATGGCCTGACTCTCAACCTATAAAGTGTGGTGGTGGGTATGCATTTTATTACACTATAGACAATATCTAGCACTCCTCTGTGGCCACTGATAACATATCCCCAAGTTTAAATCAGAGGAAAGCTTAAGCATCATACACAATTTAGCCATATATAACCGATTAAAAGCAGGTACTGTAAACTAATTTGAATTTGATAGTAACTTCCTTAATCTGTGTAGGTTTGAAATTGTATCAAGACAATTTACTATATAACAGTACTAAGTGACATTTAAGAGTTAAGGAACACTACCCCACTACAATGCTGTCAGATTTTATTTTTATATGGGTGTAAACCTGGAGCTGAAAATCCTGAAACAGCTGAAGCTATTGATGAAGATACAAATTAGGTACATTGACATAAAGAAGCAAATTTAACTGTGCATATGTTTAAGGTAAATTCTGATTAATTAATTGCGCAGAATTGAGGAGGAGCCAATGGCAAAAACTATGTTCCAGTTGTCCTGGTTTGGACAGGTATTATCTTAAATTGTAGAAAATGTGAGACCAGGGG
This sequence comes from Ceyx cyanopectus, assembly GCA_013401355.1. Lineage (NCBI taxonomy): Eukaryota > Metazoa > Chordata > Aves > Coraciiformes > Alcedinidae > Ceyx > Ceyx cyanopectus. The sequence goes on from VYZU01028690.1 coordinate 11,434, forward strand.
CTTATAAGGAGACAACAATTTATTAAGATAGATATATAGATAGATAGATATTTGTATAGAATGCAAAACCAAACAACAAATGTAAAATCAGTAAACTTTGAAACAGCAGTATATATGACACAGATGGCTGCCCTTCCCTCTGCCAACCAGCAGGGGCCGCTGGGAAACACCGTTGAAAAGTGAGGGGGGAAGGGAATTAAAATGGGAGTGATTTGGAAAATCCCTTCATGGGGGAGAAAACAGGGTTCCAGGGGATCAAAGTGTCAGACGAATCCAAAAAATAACGCAGCTGGCAGAAATGCTCTGGGGAATAATGGCAATGAAAATTGGTCAGAGAAATTCAGGCTGAGAAGACGAAAATGGGCTTGAAAGAGGCAGCTTCCTTCCTCCCAGGTTCACGCCAAAAACTAGAGAAAGAGAGCTTCCCGAAACTGTTTTTTCTGGCCCTGACTGGCCCAGCCTCACCCCCATAGGCAGGAAAAATAGAAAAGGTTTGTTTGGTTGGTTTTTTTTAAAGGGAATTTGCTACCCCTTGACAACAATATAATCTCTATAGTTATTTTATAAATAATTCACATAAAGAAAATCTGCCTCTGCTTAATAGAGATGTAGAATCCAACAGCAAGTGCAGAATTCATATTATTTCTGTTTCTTTGTTTTACAAAATACCTCGCAAGTCAATTAGTCTCCAAGATTTATTTGCAACCAAAATATAAGTTGATTTTTTTTTTTTCTCATGCCACAGTGGTTTCTGAATTCCTGACAAGAACAAGTCAGTGTGACATTGTGAACACTCTTGTATTCCTAATCAAGTTTATATTGCAAGCCAAGGATTTTGTACAATCTTTCAGGTCATTTTTATAATGGAGTGGAGTGGACAAAATCTTACAATAATGTTCTGGATTAGTCCTGTTCTAGTGCTGTGTAAGTGATTTTTGCAATGTTCGAGACTGACTTGCACGTTTTCCCTAAGTAGCTGTATTAAAAACTTCCAATGGCATACTTATGTCAACTTTGATTGTTGTGTCTTAATCTTGGAAACATGGATAGTAAACATGTTATGCCAGGACTTCAGTCAGCATTTTGTAAATTAAATCTTAACTACAATTACATTCTGGGTACTGATGCAAAAACCTGCATTTTTTCGTAATACTGACTTCCACAACGTACCAGGACTGGTGACAGGATGTGTTCCCTTCCATCAGACGAGGTTTTTACATGCCAGTGTAGCCTGCAGCTCTCAGTGGATCTCAAGTCTCTTAACCATAATCATATTAGCCAGATATACTCAGAGGAAGTGACTGTACTTGGCAATGCTGATAACTTATTTCTGTAAGAGTCGAACCTGGAACATCAGAAGAAGCAAATCCTTACCCTAGTATCTGACAACATGTAGCACTCTGCAGAGCTGTAGTTAGGACAGTGTGGTCAGAATTCACCTGTACAGGGGCTATACCAGCACAACCATTAACATGGGTACTGACACATATCTTCATGGGCTTCAGTAGTTTATTATACAATAACCACCATGTAAAAAGCAATGGGTCATAACCTCATAATGGTTACATTTGTATTTTATAAGGTTTGTAGATTTTTCTGGGGAAAAGCAGACTTTTGAATTCTCTAACTTCTGTGACAAAGATGCATGTATAACTAGAAAAAAAATATCTATGCTTACTTGATAATGAAGGAATAAATACTAAAGCCCAGTGTGTTGATTAACTTTTTTCTTAAAATGTGGAGTGACATCTGCTGTATTGCCATAAAGAACAGTCATGCTGTGGGGCTGTGTGGAGTATGCAGGACTTCCTAAGACAGCTATGACTGCTGACAGATAATGCTTCAAAAACTTAGGCTATTAGTATACTGAGAAACTCCACAAATTGCAAGCATGCGTTTGGACAGCACTGTAAAAGCAAAACCTAATTCAAGAGAGAATATTAAAATACATAATGGATCATACATAGCAATACCCAAAAATGAGATGCAGAACTAACAAATCTTTCAGAAAGTGCTGTCTTGTTGAAAGATGGGCATTTCTCACTAGCTGCTGTGACAAGCAGAGGTTTCTATAGCTGTTAATCCCATTTCACTGTTTAGAATGTGAGATTGCTTAATTGGGTGAAAAAAATAAATCTACTTAAGCTGCTCTTTGCTCACAAATAAAAAATACTTCTTGGCAAGAGAAAAGGAAGTGCAAGACAAAAAAAGTACAATGTCTCTGGTTTCAGTTTAATCTCTGATCTTTATCTAAACCCTGAGTTTAACCCTGCAATGGGGATAGTGTTACCTGTTAAGACAGGCTATATAACTTAGAGTAATACAAGGTTGGCAGCCCTTCATTTTACAATTCCNAGATGTTGGGAAAAATGTGTCATTAAGGTAATAAGCCAAAAAATAACGCAGCTGGCAGAAATGCTCTGGGGAATAATGGCAATGAAAATTGGTCAGAGAAATTCAGGCTGAGAAGACGAAAATGGGCTTGAAAGAGGCAGCTTCCTTCCTCCCAGGTTCACGCCAAAAACTAGAGAAAGAGAGCTTCCCGAAACTGTTTTTTCTGGCCCTGACTGGCCCAGCCTCACCCCCATAGGCAGGAAAAATAGAAAAGGTTTGTTTGGTTGGTTTTTTTTAAAGGGAATTTGCTACCCCTTGACAACAATATAATCTCTATAGTTATTTTATAAATAATTCACATAAAGAAAATCTGCCTCTGCTTAATAGAGATGTAGAATCCAACAGCAAGTGCAGAATTCATATTATTTCTGTTTCTTTGTTTTACAAAATACCTCGCAAGTCAATTAGTCTCCAAGATTTATTTGCAACCAAAATATAAGTTGATTTTTTTTTTTTCTCATGCCACAGTGGTTTCTGAATTCCTGACAAGAACAAGTCAGTGTGACATTGTGAACACTCTTGTATTCCTAATCAAGTTTATATTGCAAGCCAAGGATTTTGTACAATCTTTCAGGTCATTTTTATAATGGAGTGGAGTGGACAAAATCTTACAATAATGTTCTGGATTAGTCCTGTTCTAGTGCTGTGTAAGTGATTTTTGCAATGTTCGAGACTGACTTGCACGTTTTCCCTAAGTAGCTGTATTAAAAACTTCCAATGGCATACTTATGTCAACTTTGATTGTTGTGTCTTAATCTTGGAAACATGGATAGTAAACATGTTATGCCAGGACTTCAGTCAGCATTTTGTAAATTAAATCTTAACTACAATTACATTCTGGGTACTGATGCAAAAACCTGCATTTTTTCGTAATACTGACTTCCACAACGTACCAGGACTGGTGACAGGATGTGTTCCCTTCCATCAGACGAGGTTTTTACATGCCAGTGTAGCCTGCAGCTCTCAGTGGATCTCAAGTCTCTTAACCATAATCATATTAGCCAGATATACTCAGAGGAAGTGACTGTACTTGGCAATGCTGATAACTTATTTCTGTAAGAGTCGAACCTGGAACATCAGAAGAAGCAAATCCTTACCCTAGTATCTGACAACATGTAGCACTCTGCAGAGCTGTAGTTAGGACAGTGTGGTCAGAATTCACCTGTACAGGGGCTATACCAGCACAACCATTAACATGGGTACTGACACATATCTTCATGGGCTTCAGTAGTTTATTATACAATAACCACCATGTAAAAAGCAATGGGTCATAACCTCATAATGGTTACATTTGTATTTTATAAGGTTTGTAGATTTTTCTGGGGAAAAGCAGACTTTTGAATTCTCTAACTTCTGTGACAAAGATGCATGTATAACTAGAAAAAAAATATCTATGCTTACTTGATAATGAAGGAATAAATACTAAAGCCCAGTGTGTTGATTAACTTTTTTCTTAAAATGTGGAGTGACATCTGCTGTATTGCCATAAAGAACAGTCATGCTGTGGGGCTGTGTGGAGTATGCAGGACTTCCTAAGACAGCTATGACTGCTGACAGATAATGCTTCAAAAACTTAGGCTATTAGTATACTGAGAAACTCCACAAATTGCAAGCATGCGTTTGGACAGCACTGTAAAAGCAAAACCTAATTCAAGAGAGAATATTAAAATACATAATGGATCATACATAGCAATACCCAAAAATGAGATGCAGAACTAACAAATCTTTCAGAAAGTGCTGTCTTGTTGAAAGATGGGCATTTCTCACTAGCTGCTGTGACAAGCAGAGGTTTCTATAGCTGTTAATCCCATTTCACTGTTTAGAATGTGAGATTGCTTAATTGGGTGAAAAAAATAAATCTACTTAAGCTGCTCTTTGCTCACAAATAAAAAATACTTCTTGGCAAGAGAAAAGGAAGTGCAAGACAAAAAAAGTACAATGTCTCTGGTTTCAGTTTAATCTCTGATCTTTATCTAAACCCTGAGTTTAACCCTGCAATGGGGATAGTGTTACCTGTTAAGACAGGCTATATAACTTAGAGTAATACAAGGTTGGCAGCCCTTCATTTTACAATTCCTTAACTTTTCACACTAAGCATTTAAAGTACTACTGCAATAACTTTCAGATAGAATCACAGAATGTTAGGGGTTGGAAGGGTCCTAGAAAGATCATCTAGTCCAACTCCCCTGCCTGAGCAGGGTCACCTACACCAAGATTGTTTATATTGCATTAGATATGTAGAATGGGATCACTGATACTTACATTTTGAGGTTCTCCCCATTGCCTGCGAGGATTGAGGGAGAAATGCTAGTATTCCTTAATATACAAAGGAGATAAAATCCCCAAAGAAACAAGTAGCTACACACAACAGTCCTATCTGTCAACATTCCTTTCAAGAGATAGCACTAGTAATTATGTACAGTTGAGGTTGTAGGTTCCTCGGAAGTTTTCCTGACCATAAAGATCATACTCCTTGTATAGTATGTAGTCTTTCAAGCAGTTAGGCAGGGGAAGGAAAGTCATGAAGACAGGACAGCGGAGGCGTAACCGGCCCATGCATTCCCGTATTTTCAGACGGCAAAGATGCTTCAGAGAGCGAGGATTTCCTAGAAATGAGAAGGTGAGATTGATATTAGTAAATTGCTAAATTTTGTTCTATTTATTTAGTCAATATTCTGCTACCTTTCAAAAGCTTTGTTCATGATTTTGCTGCATATTCATTCTGTGAATAGATGGATAAAATTAATGTGGCTGTCCCTGGGCAACCAGACACTAGCCTTTTTATCTCAACCCATACATCTCAGTTATAATAACTGACAGCAAAATCAACAGATTTTATTTCTGTTAATTTGGTTAAATGTAGTTTAAGAAGTAAAATTTTTAACCCCAAATAATTGGTGCTGGGTTTCTGTCAACCTGAATAAACTACTAGAAGCAGAATTTTGAATCACTACTTATTAATCTACATACAAGAAAAAAAAAGAAATAAGTGATTTATTAGATTTGTTCTATCAACTTGTGGCCAGGGAAAAGCTTTTCTTTCCTTGAAGAGGATTGTGTTGTCTGCATTGTAATTAAAACTCCCAAGTGCTCTACATAAATTACAGTTACTGTTGTTCAGACTTGCAAGAGAAGGATTAATTTAAATCCTACACAGACTGATTTTTAAGAGGTCTCTTACTGTCAAAACAATTTACCTAACAAGGTCCAAGAAAAGCACCAGTCTGAGGTAATGAAAATTATAACTACCAGCGTAAAGGGCCCCAGTCCCAAAATGGCTTGTTTGTCATTTCAGATGTAAAGATCAGATACTTACTTAAAATCAAATTGATGGCTGGCCAGAGTTCCTGTTCTCTGAGAACTGCTTCCAGCTTTCCACAGATAGTAATGTGATCAACATAATCTAACATTACTCGCACTACTTTCCCAGACAGATGCTTCAACCATGACAAGGTTATCACTTCACAGAACTGATAGAAAAAAAAATGTGCAATAGTTTAATATTATAATATCCAATGCTCTGGTAAACAACTGCCATCTCTGCAGTGTAATAGCAATTAAATAAACTTGAGCAGAACTCCAGAAAGGAGTGCTCTGTCATTCAGGGGGGCTTTACAGGATGCCACAGCTTACATTAAGCTGTGCTGGTAGAACATGAAAAACAGAGATTTTTAATTAGATCGAAAAATTAATTTCAGCAGCTGTATAACTAAGTGCTTAAATAGAAGTGCTACCACTGAAGTGGAATTTAGACCTGTGTCCCTGCATGCTGAACAAGGAGACCCAGCAGTCCAGTGTATGCCATACCCCCTTATCTTCAGGTTTAAGAAGAGTTTATTACATTCAAGTGGACTTCACAAACTGCAAAGCAATGATGCTGATGGGTGTCTCTAGAAACCTTTGTGAATTGGTCCAGGATTGTTAATTTCTGCTTAGTGTTTTATCATGCCAGTTCCAGTGGGTCCTTCCAACAGACTTCCAGTATTAGTGTTGGGATACAAGACAACCCAGCCAGTCAGCATGCAAGTCCCTGCATTCACATCATGGACAAGACTGCCCTGGAGTGCCAGCTTGGTACTGATAATTAATTATTATTTGCAATACTTCAACAAATTAAAAATGCAATTTATATGATCGTTTGCTGTCTGAGCCAAGTCACATGGCAATATCTATTTAGTTTTAAAATCTTGTCTACTCCTATGTTTATGTGTAAACTGTCTCACAGTTTCAAAACTTCCTTTTCTGACAATGCATTACATACATTTGCCTTTAGTTTTAGGAAGGANAGATATGTAGAATGGGATCACTGATACTTACATTTTGAGGTTCTCCCCATTGCCTGCGAGGATTGAGGGAGAAATGCTAGTATTCCTTAATATACAAAGGAGATAAAATCCCCAAAGAAACAAGTAGCTACACACAACAAAAAAGATGAACTCAAAGAACACTAAAATGTTCAGATCCCTGTGTCACTACTGATTTACTGTAAAACCACAGCTAATCACTAAGGTCTGTGACCAAGAAGGTATTTAAACATCTTATATAGGTAGGAAATCAATGGAAATATAAACATTTACATATCTCTGTGAACCTGACCCTTTAGTCTTACCATGTCCCATCTGTAAAATGAGGATAACATTAATTCTTTATCTACATGAGATAGAGAACNTGTGAATAGATGGATAAAATTAATGTGGCTGTCCCTGGGCAACCAGACACTAGCCTTTTTATCTCAACCCATACATCTCAGTTATAATAACTGACAGCAAAATCAACAGATTTTATTTCTGTTAATTTGGTTAAATGTAGTTTAAGAAGTAAAATTTTTAACCCCAAATAATTGGTGCTGGGTTTCTGTCAACCTGAATAAACTACTAGAAGCAGAATTTTGAATCACTACTTATTAATCTACATACAAGAAAAAAAAAGAAATAAGTGATTTATTAGATTTGTTCTATCAACTTGTGGCCAGGGAAAAGCTTTTCTTTCCTTGAAGAGGATTGTGTTGTCTGCATTGTAATTAAAACTCCCAAGTGCTCTACATAAATTACAGTTACTGTTGTTCAGACTTGCAAGAGAAGGATTAATTTAAATCCTACACAGACTGATTTTTAAGAGGTCTCTTACTGTCAAAACAATTTACCTAACAAGGTCCAAGAAAAGCACCAGTCTGAGGTAATGAAAATTATAACTACCAGCGTAAAGGGCCCCAGTCCCAAAATGGCTTGTTTGTCATTTCAGATGTAAAGATCAGATACTTACTTAAAATCAAATTGATGGCTGGCCAGAGTTCCTGTTCTCTGAGAACTGCTTCCAGCTTTCCACAGATAGTAATGTGATCAACATAATCTAACATTACTCGCACTACTTTCCCAGACAGATGCTTCAACCATGACAAGGTTATCACTTCACAGAACTGATAGAAAAAAAAATGTGCAATAGTTTAATATTATAATATCCAATGCTCTGGTAAACAACTGCCATCTCTGCAGTGTAATAGCAATTAAATAAACTTGAGCAGAACTCCAGAAAGGAGTGCTCTGTCATTCAGGGGGGCTTTACAGGATGCCACAGCTTACATTAAGCTGTGCTGGTAGAACATGAAAAACAGAGATTTTTAATTAGATCGAAAAATTAATTTCAGCAGCTGTATAACTAAGTGCTTAAATAGAAGTGCTACCACTGAAGTGGAATTTAGACCTGTGTCCCTGCATGCTGAACAAGGAGACCCAGCAGTCCAGTGTATGCCATACCCCCTTATCTTCAGGTTTAAGAAGAGTTTATTACATTCAAGTGGACTTCACAAACTGCAAAGCAATGATGCTGATGGGTGTCTCTAGAAACCTTTGTGAATTGGTCCAGGATTGTTAATTTCTGCTTAGTGTTTTATCATGCCAGTTCCAGTGGGTCCTTCCAACAGACTTCCAGTATTAGTGTTGGGATACAAGACAACCCAGCCAGTCAGCATGCAAGTCCCTGCATTCACATCATGGACAAGACTGCCCTGGAGTGCCAGCTTGGTACTGATAATTAATTATTATTTGCAATACTTCAACAAATTAAAAATGCAATTTATATGATCGTTTGCTGTCTGAGCCAAGTCACATGGCAATATCTATTTAGTTTTAAAATCTTGTCTACTCCTATGTTTATGTGTAAACTGTCTCACAGTTTCAAAACTTCCTTTTCTGACAATGCATTACATACATTTGCCTTTAGTTTTAGGAAGGATATTGGTAGTAAACAACATATAATGCCATCTGATACACTTACTGTTGTATCTTTGATAACGGTGGGAGTCCATCCATCAGTCACATACTGGGAATGCGAGTGGTTCCCCTGAGGGCAGTCAAAGCAGCGGTGCACATCATAGCCATAGTTCATCAGCATTCTCAGCATGACCTCATCTTTCAGCGCATACTGCAGAGCTGATGGGAAATGTGTTGTGTTCACTCTGCAGAAGTAATTGACATTTGCCCCATGGCGGAGCAGTAGCTTCATTAACTCATAGTTGCCCATTCTCAAGGCTATTTGGAGACAGTTGATGGGATCTTGGTTTGTCAGAGCTCCAGCATTCAACAGCAACTGGGTTGAACAGATATCCCCGTTGGAAACGGCGAAGTACAGGGCTGATTTCCGGTGGTCATCGTAGCCTTTGCGAACTCTTTGATCCAGCATAAAATTGGCATCAAACCCAGATTTGAGGAGAAACTCAAGGCACTGAGGTTGTGCTCCTGCTGCTGCTGAGTGAACCGGACTTATCCCGCTTTCTTTAATGGCATCAAAATTAGTAACTGGAACTAATTTTTTTAGGGCTCTGAAGAATTGAAAAGAGAAGAATCTCAGAATCTTAAAGATACTGGTTCACATAGCTCAGTCTTTTAATTCCTCCATGTTGCTGGGCTTCAGAATTCATCATGACTGTGTATGATTGTCTTAATCTACTAATTCAGTACCCTGGAATGCTATAACTCTTCATTGACTTGAAATGCTAACAGTTCATTTGTTATCTAGCACTGGACATTGATTTTACACCTACTACTTATAAAATACTGTTCTACCATTACTTCTGAGCAACCCAATTCCTTGCAAGAGGAATAATGATTCCTCCTCAACAGAAGCTTTTCCTGAATGTTGAGAGCACACTGTTATTGCTTAACCTATAGCAATTAGGGAATTAATAGAATGCCATATATTATAACATTAACACATATAACACATATTTTAGTATATATATATATATTTAAGTTTAAATATAATTAATATATACAAAATATTAACATAGGAATTAAGAATCCTCAGATTCTTAACCCCAGTGCAAGACCTCTAGTACTGAAGACTTACTGGGATTTTAGCATAAATATCTTCCAGTAACTTTCCTGTCCTTAAAACAAGGATAGCCCTTAATCCCCTAAATCTGTTTATTTAGTACATTTACTTTCCTGTGATGAGGTGGAGACAAGGCACATCCGAAGTGAGGATGTGCCAAGAACCTCAACATTAGAGTGGACAGTGTTACTATTTGTGACAAGTGAGAAGTTCTGTAAGGATTGGTATGTTCATCCTAAAATGATGATTTTATCCTGATGTTCTCTTACATTCAGACTTAGAAAACTCATATTTATATGGTCAACAATAATTCCTTCTACAAAACTACAGATTTGCTGCCTGCTTTAACTAAGGCAGATTTAACAAAATTAATATTTCTGGTGTCACTATTACTTGATTATTAAGTACATTGACTCACAGGAAGTGTCCTCTATATGCAGCTCTGTGGATTGGCAAATGACCCGAGTGCTTCGGAACATTAGCATCAGCCCCATATTCTAGTAAGAGACTCAGAGAATCTGGATTTCCTCCTCCTGCAGCTTCAAACAATACAGAAGCACAGTCCATTGCCTGTGAAAGAACATCTGCACCTGGAAAGGAGAATCAAGGATTTTCAAAGTAGTTACCGTAAATACCCAGGAGTAATTAATATCTCCAGTCCTTCAGTTACATAATATTTTGAACTATATTCTTCTCCAAATAAAACCACTACAACCTTATAACTTCACTTTGAATCCTGATTTCAGATGCATTTATGTAATGCTGGAAACAATCAAAATTGCTTTGAAAACAGTTACACAGTACAGCCTGCTGCTAGAATGGGGTAAGCAAGGGCTTTGATTTTTATTCATACAAACAATTCTTTTATTTTTGGTGCATACAATGCATTTCAATTCTTCTACTTTACAAAGACCAGACAGATGTAACTGTAAATATGAGAGAATCCAGCATTGAAACAGTTCATACAATCCATTTCCAGTACTGCTGAGCTATCACACAATATTTCCCACCATAAATGTCTTGCCAGGCCTGCCCTAAGGCAACCTATGTATATGAGAAAACTACACTGCATTTAAAAACAACTACAGCTACTCACTAAAATATTCATATATTATTTGAATATTATAAAAATGTTGTCTTTATCAGGCCTTTAACTAATCATCACAACATAAAAGGCTATCAGATTAGTCAACCATGACTTCCCCTTACAGAATCCATGTGATAAGCCTCCTTTCCTCCTGATGCTTAGAGATGGCAGCAAGGACAAGTTGTTCCATCACCTTTCCAGGGATGGAGGTGAGGCTGACAGGCCTGTAGTTACCCAGGTCCTCCTTTCTGCCCTTTTTGAGGATTGGGACAACACTGGCCTTTCTCCAGTCCTCAACCACCTCTCCTGTTCTCCAGGACCTTTGAAAAATTATGGAGAGTGGTCTAGCAATAACCTCTGCCATCTCCCTCAGCACTCGTGGGTGTATCCCATCAGGGCCATAGACTTGTGTATGTCCAGTTTGCTCAACTGGTCTCTGACCCAAGCCTCTTCAACTGAGGAAAGAACTTCCTCCAGAATTCCTCTGTGGTCTTGGAGACCTGGGTCTCCTGGTAGCTGGCCATAAAAGTAAAGACAGAGGCAAAGGTGGCATTTAGGAACTTGGCCTTCTCTCTGTCCTCAGTCACCAGGACACCCACTTCATCCAATAGTGGGCTCACATTACCTCTAGGCTTCTTTTTGCCTCCAACATACTTGTAGAAACTTTTCTTCTTGTCCTTGACCTCCCTCGCCAGCTTAATTTCAAGAGAGGCCTTAGCTTTCCTTGTTGCATCCCTGCATCCTTTGACAGCCTCCCTGTATTCTTCCCAAGTGGCCTGTCCCTCCTTCCATATTTTATATATTTCCCTCTTCATCTTAAGTTTTACCAGGCTTTACAGGCTAATGAACTAAGAACAGTTGGTTGGGGTTTTGTTTGTTTTTTTTTTGTCTCTCTGCATTTAGGAATAACTTTCTCTATAGGAAAGAGGATTCACGTTATCTTTTTTGGCTTTAAATATTTCAGAACTAGCAAACGTGGCTTACAATTTCTACTCACGAAGAACATCAACACTGGACCTACATGTTACTAAATCATTCTACTGAGTTATAAAAGAAAACCACAGAATAGATGAGGTCAGGAAGGGCCTCTGGAGATCACCCAGTCCAATCCTGTGCTCAAGAAGTATCAACTATAGCAGGGTTGCCCAGAAGAGTGTTCAGTTGGGTTTTTAGTATCTCCAAGTATGGAGACTCCATAACTTCTGAGTGACCTGTTCCAATGATCAATTGCCCTCAAAAAAAGGTTCCTATGTTCAGATAGATTTTGCTAGGTTTCATTTGGTGCCCATCGTCTCTTGTCCTGTCATTTGGGCACTGCTGAGAAGAATCCGGCCTTGTCTTTTTTCCATCAACCCATCAGATCCTTATAGCACTGGCAAGATAGACACCCCTGCCCCAAGAATTCTCTTCCTATAACATCACATATAATAAAGTCTCACCTTTTTGCAATAGGAGCTCCATGATTTCTGTATGTCCAGCCTGTGCAGCCAGTGCTAGAGGTGTGAGTCCATATCCACTGCGAGGGTCAGGATCTGCTCCAGAATGAAGAAGCAGATTCACCAGATCCTTCCTGCCTATTCTGGCTGCCTCATGTAAAGCTGTCCTCTTGTGGACACACTGCAAATTCACTTTTGCACCAAAACTTATCAACAAGGAGGCGATCTCATACGAATCATGTTTAATTGCTGTAAGACAATACAGGAAGTAGAAGCCAGAATGTTATTCAACACAATTCTATGCACTATAGTTTCTGTTACATGACAGGCCAGGAAAGCTCAAGCTGTTCCTGGCAGTTCTATTTATACACTGAGGAATGTCACACTACACTGAAAGGTTTACCTTATCAACAAGTCTGTTCTTTGTTTCCAGGATAACATTAACTATACATTAACTAAAATGACTTTGAGTAATTTTAGGGTAATCTCTTTTCCTCTCTGTAATCCCTATTGTGTTTGGTAATGCAACTTTCCTTGCCACTAGATGGAGATCATACACAGGGACTTGGTATGGTCAGGAGCTGGCCTGCTCACAGAGCTCAATTTAATCTTTCTAAGCAGTTACCATACTATGAAACAGTTGAAGATGCCCGTGTCATGTGCCTTCTTAGCTTAATAAATCGGATCTGTTAGTGAGTAAGGATCTTAAAAGTGTAATTTGCATTGGCTCCAGTGGATGGCTTGAAAAGGCAACGTTTCCCTCTGTCTTTGTATTTTCCAGGCTGTGTGGGGTAAAATATAGAATAAGGTTCTTACCTATAATTAAAGGTGAATCTCCCTCTTCATTCTTAACATTGGGATTGCAGCCATTGAGCAGAAGAATGCGGACATTGTCCACAAAGCAGTTTCTAACTGCCACCAAAAGAGGTGTTTCCCCTTTTAGAGTGGTCTGTTCCTGCACAGTGGCACAGGAGGCTGAAATACACAAGATCAGAAAACTCTTGAAACTCTGATTCACCCAGCCCAACTATGCCAAGCTTTTTGATGGAAACTCTGAAGAACTCTGTACCTTTCAAAGTTATTTCAAAGATGTTCTTATTTAGCTGTGCTGCAGCTTCATGCAGAGGAAGCCAGCCTTGCTGATCTGCTTCTTCAAAAGCAAAACTGTGCCTCACCAACTTCATTAGGGCCTCTTCTTGGCCTGTGATATTTTAAAGACAGACACATATCCCATTACTAATCATAAAACTAAACTCAGGCAACTAATATATTGAGCATAATTTTTCCCATCAGTGTAGCTAGAATAAACAACCTGCTTTGTCAAAGCATTTTTTTTCTCAAAGGATGGTTTAATTGAATGGAACAGTCAATGACTGATAGTGATCACAAAGCATTTTGAATTATACATTGAAAATAAGCCTTATTTATGATGGCAATGTTATAATATGAAAATATTTCAAACACAATCCTCTCAGAAGAAATACCTCACAAAAGCTGAATGTATAAACAGGTGTCTGTGGGATCACGTACCTCAAGCACAACACAATTATTGGGCCTGAGTCCTGTGGCACATAAACCCTGGGCAAATACTGTATAGATTGAATTAAAGCAGGCTATTGTGTAAGAAATGAACAGACACAACCTTCTGTTAAGAGACTGCTATTTTGTGCTAAGGATGTGATAAATCATAAAGACGTGCTAACCTTGGTAAAGAATGCAGAGCCAAGACAAGATAAGATAAAGAAGAAAAGCTTAGCTAAGAAACCGTAAAGAGGCCCCTTAGAGGCATAGTTATGTAAACTGTAGCTTTTAGGTAAACCAAACAGTATAGAGATGAGTACCCGTGAACAAGAGCTAACAGCCAATTAACTTAGTTGTAAAGGTGCATGATTGCATGCCAGGATTTGCTTTAGAGTATATATGTATCTGCTACAGCCTAATAAAGTTGGAACTTGATTGCATCAAGCGTGTCCCCGTCCCTTCCATCGCAGCAGGTGTCCTAGTGAAACTGTAGGAAAAAACATTTAGGTTGGCAAAAGTAAAAAGAAACTGATTTAACAGGGATGACACCTAACTCATTATTCCTGTTTTCACTAATGAACTTTCATCAACACAAGCAATTACATTTCCAATTCTGTATCTCATCAAGAAACAGCAAAACTTTCTTGGCTGAAAAGCCCTTTTAAATAGAGGCCTGGTTTCTGCTCTTTTTATCACATCACTGAGAGAAGGCAGTTTGCCCTTCTATTACTTAAAGCTATGGGGTGAGAGGACAGACTTCTCTCAATCTCTTCTGCTGAAGTTCTCCTCCATATGCAATAATTATATATTCATAAAGCCAGACAGAAAGTGTAACTAGAGTTTAGATACATTCTCCTTTGTGTATGGAACATTTCTAGCATTTGCTTTTCCAGAAAATGCTTGGTTTCCTGATTCCTGTTTCACTAAATATCTCAATCACTACAATGATGTATGGAACGGACTGAAGATTTCCCATTGCCAGACAAGTGTCCAAACAACTGTGTGACTTATGCTCATTGTTAAGTTATATCTGACTCAGCATAGGAGAGATTATAGCACAAAAAACAGACACTTCAGACTTCTCATACTGAAATACACTAAAGTTTGGCAGTTAAAGAACAATTCTGGAACACTCTTTAGACAAACAAAGGATTTTTGTATTTGTACTTAACTGTCCGAATTGCTTCAATTATCATGTCATGTTCTTTACTTGCAATATACTGGAAACTGCATAAACAGAGCAAAAATAAAAGCAGAAGTGAAAATTAACATGTTCAAGATATAATAATACCTTAATTTAAATACTCAAGTTTTGCCCAAGTTTAACACATTGAANACAGAGTCACAAAGAAAAATAAGGTTACTACATGCTTATAATAACACCAAGAAAATATTCAAAACATAAATAATAACTTATTACCTTTTAAACTCTTTTGCACTGCCACTTGTTTCAATTTTATGCCTATCTTCTAAGCTTTCCTGAATGGCTCGTTGGGTAGGGATTTCATCATCAGAATCACCGTCGAACACATACATAGAATTAAACATGGCAGATCAGCATAACCTGGATCACTTTTTGTAGGGAAACACTGCTTTGTAACTGGACATAATAGAAACAGCAATGGCTGGTTAAGTATCAAGAGAAATGAAACACTGTTTAAAATAACTGAATCAATTTCTCCATCCCAAGCTCCAGATTTCTCCCAAGTATTTACTGTAATAAAGAAACCTTTAACAATAAAGGTATTCTATTCCAATAGCACATGCTAGCTTTTATCTCTGTTCCACAGACTGATCATACAGAATAGCCACTTGTTCTGGTGATATTATTAAAAAATAATAAAAATAAGTAAAACTTGTTTTTCAGATAAATAGCAATTCCCTCTTAAGTCTTTTAGACACCCAAATATCACCACATTTGTGCTCTGATATTCCCTTAGTAAGAAAACAGACATGCAATAAAACTTGGGATGGTTTTTTGGCTTGTTCATAAAGGACCTGGAAGTGAAAGGGCAAGAGAAGGAGACAGAATTTTTTTAATAACAGCTTTTGCCCAAACTGTTCCAAGAAAGATATCATTAGGGCCATATCCTGTAGCAAGGAAAGTATTGTAGATTGTGCTGTTACGTGCATCAGCCTCCAAATGAAACATCAAACTACACGCTTGAGTGAAGACCAACATTACCACCTTACATACAAGCTACAGCCATTTAGAACGGCTAATTTTACAATACTGCATTCTTTGTCAATGCACGCCTGGTTCTTTCTAACACTTCTAAGGGATATATATAAAATATTACAACAATATATATAAAAATACAGGCAGAAACAAAACACACTGGTATAACCACAATAGATTCACTTAAGAATAGCATTAGTTTAAAAAAAAAAATCCTAATAGGAAGGTTTCAATTAAAAATATATTTACCCTTTTAAGATTGTAACACAAACAATGGAGCACAGAAATAGATGCCATTGATACTATTAAGTCTAAAAGTTACAATTTAAGGATAATAATTTTTTTTAAGATCGATCATTAAGTAGTATCATGTATGTAAGTGTACACTGTTCAATGCATAAGCAGTCACATTGTTCATTTGTATAGTCAGATACATACTATTATAGATTAAAATCACAGATATCCAAACCTTTCATTGTTTTACCTTATCAAATCTTCCACTTCTGCCTTTCAAGAGAGTTGGTCTGAAAAAAATAAAACAAAAAAACCAAACCGCCACCACCAAAACAAACAAAACCAAAACCACCAGAGCAAGGTAAAATAGGTAAAATTAATAAGTAAAATGGAAAACAAATAAATAAATTAGCTAAATTAATGAGCACAGCAAAATGCAGAAGTTGTCAACATGCCACTTAAAAAGTTTGGAGGAATAATTCTAGAAGCATGTCAAATTAGAGCATCAGTAAATTCATAGCAATCCTGCATCATTCAATTTGTTACCTGATCCATCTAAAGTGTGACTGCAGTATCTTGGTCTCTAACTGCACACATATCAAAAAGAAGAAATATATTAACAAAACATACAGACAAGTGACTATTAGTATTCAATTATACATATAGCAGAATGACTATATAAGCATTTAAAAATCTAGACTATTTTCTGTAAAAAGACTACTTATTTTCCTACTAATTGAAAAAAATACATTGTTTTTAGTCACCTTCTGAAAGAGAGAAGACCTCACACTTCAAAGAGGTGATTATTATGTTGAAAGTGATATTTTCAGGAGTGAAAATGATATCAGTAGAGCCTATGTTTATTAATAGTTCACTATAAATATCCAATCATAAGATACTCTGGGACTTTATCCATGTTTCAAAAAGGTTAGTTAGGTTTAATAATCTGATCTGACAAATTATGTCAGCAAAAAAAGAAATTAAAGTTCAGTATTTTTGTAAAAATACACTTGTTAAACATTTTTGGAAAAAGAATTTGAGAACTATAAGTAGTAAATGTTACATTATGGAAAGAAAAATCTTCAGGGCTTTCCTAAGGGAGTAAATTGAGGCTACTGTTAGGAGGTTACCTAAGAGACAGCATAAAACCAAAAACTAAACCATATAAAAGCAAACATAATCAAGCAAATAAAATCAAGCAACAACTAAATAAAAAATTAATATGTGCTTCTGATTGCTTAATCACAACTCATATATTGTGATATTCCTTGAATTCAGCAAGGCTTTTGATATTGTCTCCCATGGGATCCTCACAGACAAGCTTGAGAAGTGTGGATTTAGTTACGGTTTAATAAGGTGGATTGGGAAGTGGCTAAAGGACAATGCTCAGAGAGTTGTGGTCAGTGGAGCAGAGTCTGGCTGGAGGCCTGTGACTAGTGGAGTCCCCCAGGGGTCAGTACTGGGTCCAGTATTATTCAATATTTTCATCAGTGACCTGGAAGAGGGGGTAGAGAGCACCCTCAGCAAGTTTGCTGATGACACCAAACTGGGAGGAGTGGCTGACACAGCAGCAGGCTGTGCTGCCATCCAGTGTGACCTGGACAGGCTGGAGAGCTGGGCAGGGAGAAATTTAATGAGATTTACAAAAGCAAGTGTAAGATGCTGCATCTGGGGAAGAACAACCCCATGTATCAGTACAGGCTGGGGGCTGATCTGTTGGAGAGCAGCTCTTGGGAGAGAGACCTGGGGGTCCTGGTGGACAGGGGGATGGCCATGAGCAAACAATGTGCCCTTGTGTCCAGGAAGGCCAATGGCATCCTGGGATGCATTAGGAGGAGTGTGGCCAGCAGGTCAAGAGANTCACAGCGAGGGTGACAGAGCTCTGGAACAGGCTGCCCAGGGAGGTTGTGGAGTCTCCATCTCTGGAGACACTTAAGACCCGCCTGGATCTGTTCCTGGGTGACTTGGTCTAGGTGATCCTGCTCTGGAGGGGAGGGGTTGGTCTAGATGATCTTCTAGGTCCCTTCCAACCCCTAATATCTGTGAATCTGTGAATTAATACAAGTAGAAAAGCAAAACAAAGATCCTCTTGTATTCTAAGATACTCCTACTGTATTTTACAGAAGGGTCCTTACAAATAAATGATCTGACCATAGAATCATAATTGTTAGAGTTGGAAGGGACCTTAAAGATCATCTAGTTCCAACCCCTCAGTCAGTGGCAGGGACACCTCCCACTAGATCAGATTGCTCAGAGCCCCATCCAGCCTGGCTTTAAAAACTTGCAAGGATGGGGCTTCCACCACCTCTCTGGGTAATCTGTTCCAGTGTTTCACCATCTTCATGGTGAATAAATTCTTCCTAATGACTAATCTGAATCGACCATCCTAGCTTTAATCCATTCCCTCTAGTCCTATCACTACCTGACATCCTAAAAATTCCCTCCTCAGCTTTCCTGTAGCCCCCTTAAGATACTGGAAGTCTCCCTGGAGCCTTCTCTTCTCCAGACTGAACAACCCCCATTCTCTCAATTCATAGGAGAGGTGCTCCAGTTGTCTGATCATCCTCATATAGGAATAGCTGAATAAATTATTTTGTTATTGTATTGTTTAGTAAGACAACAAATTTGGAACTCCAAATGTATGCACTGTATACCAGATGAAGGAAAAAGGTTTAGATTACAAAAGAAGAGTAGGATCTGCAACAAAGGAAAACTTGGAGACTGAAGGCCAGAGACCATTATTAAAAATATGGGAGAAAATTAAGTGGAAGATGAAAAGAAAAATATTAAAGGAGAAGAACAAAAAAGAACAGGAAGATAGAGTGGAGGAACAAGCAAAGATATGAATGGAAATTATGGAACAAAGTCAAAAGTTCATTTTACCACCAGATCATTTTTTCTGACATGCATCCTACATTCTGACTTTCCACAAGAAGTAATGCTGCTTGGACTGCAGATACCACTGCAGACAATTAGAAGGGAATTAAATAAATAAAACATTTCAAGCAACATAGGATTTACAGTGTAGAATTTGCAGGAAAACTTTTTCTGTCAATAGAATATGTTCAGTTATATGTAATAAAACACTTTTATTTGTTATATCTTGCCATTCCTTGCACCAACACAGCATTTGTACTTCATATCTCACAGTACATTTACTTAGGCAAATCTAGGATATTTACTTAGGCAACCTTCAATGTCAAAATTATTTGAAGCCATAAATGCCAACATATTTGGAAATAATTTATATATAATTATGCATGGATTTTATATTGCAAGTATGCAGATATAAAAACCTGCAGAGAAATGCTACCATTAAACTTTCTGATGAATATGTTATCAACATAGTATTTAGTAGCTTAAATAAAAGTTAAGGTATTTTTAAAGGGCTTTTTATCTTTCAAAAACTACCTGATTTTTTTTTTTAAACCCTGAAAAGTGAAAAGTAAGTTTCAATTTTATTGAACTTGTTCACATAAATGAATCAACTGTTCTTCAAAGTTGTGTTTGGTCTGTTATTTCTCTATCACCTATGTCCTACCTATTTAATAAAACTTCTTTAAACCAAAATATAGCTGCGGTCTGTTACAGCNACTTTCTGATGAATATGTTATCAACATAGTATTTAGTAGCTTAAATAAAAGTTAAGGTATTTTTAAAGGGCTTTTTATCTTTCAAAAACTACCTGATTTTTTTTTTTAAACCCTGAAAAGTGAAAAGTAAGTTTCAATTTTATTGAACTTGTTCACATAAATGAATCAACTGTTCTTCAAAGTTGTGTTTGGTCTGTTATTTCTCTATCACCTATGTCCTACCTATTTAATAAAACTTCTTTAAACCAAAATATAGCTGCGGTCTGTTACAGCTGGACAAGATCTTACTTTTATATTGCGCTAAATCAATTCCAGGAGGTTTTTCCTCCAACATAAAAGCAATTTCACACTGAAGATTCTAGTTAAAGAATTTCTGCTTTTTAAAAAGATAAGCTGGAGTCATTGCTGTAACACAACACCTTGCTGAGAGTATCATCGGCAATTTCATGAAGAGTGCTGTCACCACATGCATAAGTTCCCTGAGTGCCTCCTCGTGTTAAAAGCACAGATTCAGAGGATCTTAGTCTGCTGAAGATCTTTTGAAATATTCACATTTTCACACAAACCAAATATTTCTGGTTGCTCACTAAAGGGAAGACTCTAAGATAAAACGAAAAATAAACATCTGCATGAGATAAAGCAGTATGCTAGGAGTTAGATTCAAGTCTTCTTTAAGAAGCAGAGTGAAAAACTACCACTGGCTTCAACTGAAGGTGGATAAGGACCTTAGTGGCAGGTATTTTCTGACAGTATTATTTGTCATTGATCCACCACCTTACTTCAAGAGCCATTTTCAAGGAATTCTTGATTATCTATGCTAGATTCTCCTGTCTACTTACTGATACCCTCACAGAAATATTCTAGATTATGGCAAGGATCATACAAGGATGTTAGGCAGGAAGTCAAACACACAGTTTAATGTTCTTCAAAACTACCTCCATAGTTGCACTCACCAGTTAGGCAAGATACGGCTTCAAAACGAACATGGCTATGTTCATTTATGATTAACTGAAAAGAAGACAGGAGTATTTCTATAGACTTGAAATACCTGCAGAACAGTGACCTACAGATGAAAGTGTTGGAAACTATAGTGCACACGAAACCGCATTTTATGGAGTTTTTTCTCTAAGTGGTGGAAATTAAAATTCTGAAAGATTTCTTCAAGTACATTTACTGAGAGACGAGTTAGCAGTAAAAAAAAATAATTAAAAAAAAATTAGCAAAGCCTCTTATGAATATCCAAATTAGTCAGTCATCCAAGTAATTATTGAATTATTTAAAAGTGGATAGTTTCTCCAGTCTAAACTCTCTATGACACATATCTGTGTCAAAGAAATGTGCATTTAATGTACTTTTTCTTCCAGTCTTCAGAACTCTGTGATCTCTTTCATGAAGTTCTTGATAACTTTCCCCATTATTCAGTCTCAAGTTCTGTAATGCAGTTTTAGCTTGCCTGACTCTTCCACACAGGGCTTGCAGAAGACTCCAGGTAAAGCAGTGGTCAGCACTCCATTTTAGAGAAGGAGAATAGTCTGAGGCTCTGTTTAACTAAGAGTTAATATATATAAAAAAATTAATTTCTTCTCCTAACCACAAAAACAATCATAATAGGTGGCTGTTGCTTCCATGGTGCTACTTAAAGGACAGTGAGCTCATATATATGAGAATTTCAACTCTTATTATACTCGTATATACTAATTATATTCCATACACCTGTATGAATCTAAATGTCATGAAGAACAATTTTTTATTTTATTTGTAATTGTAAAAATACTTATGATTGGCATACCTTGCCTTTGTAGCTGAACTGAAATAATGAAAATCAAGGAATATATGATGTAACATAATTGTATTGGTTTTTGATTATCAGCTCATTCCTATGCTTTGCAATATCATATTTAAAGGTAGTGACAGATTTTACCTCAAGCTGTCTGATACTGATTCACAAGTCTGATTCATCAAATCCATAGGGTATATTCCAACCAAGAAGCCCAAATTTTCTTCTCTCCTAAACAAGAGCACAGAAAAAACAAACTTCAAAGAGCAGTTTCTCCTATACTTTTGAAATTTAAAAAAAAGTATTATTAACTAGCCTACATGCTCCTGTTAGTCATAACTTATATAGAGAACTCACCATTTTCGATTACCACTCTTAATCAAGAATATAAATACAGGCAACTATTAAGAATGCTTGCGAACAAAATTTGACTTGGGAACAAATATGCACATAGCTACATGCACATTAGCAAGTTCTTCAAGTACCATTAAGCACTCTGTTCTTCCATTTAAAGGGCAGCTAAATAATAAGAATTCAAATAGCATCAGATATTTGTTTTGAAGGCTCATAAGACAAACATAAAATACAGATGTATTGTTTAATGTAAGTCCTTAGATGCACTCATTTATACCTATGTATATTGGTTACCCCACTCATACCTCTGAGTAATCCCACTGTTTTTTCACTTCCTTCATAGGTAAAGATTAGCTAAGTGTTTCATCACTTAACAGTAAGACATAAGGGCACTGCAGTACTGGTCCCTGGTAGCAAGAAACAATCTTCTCAGTGCATTACGAAGTACCTCTGGTCCACTGCAAACAGCTCCATGTACCTCACTTGTCCAGAACATCTGAGACACACACAATACTACTTGTCCAGGCCATTCCAGAACCCATCTTTTTCTCTCACTGTCTAGATATGCCTGAAAGAGTTAAATACAATATACAAATACAGTGTCAGTGCATATATATGGTAATGTAATACAGACGCATCTAACATGACTCTTTTAAAATTATTTGCCAAAAAAACCCCACTATTTTTCTATTTCCAAAATCCAAATGAATTTTAAAATTCTCTTTTCTTCTTTAGAATTTTAAAGATTCTTGCAATTTTCTTCCCATATTATATAAATATTAACAATGTGCTAAGCTTCATACAAATAAATATTTTCTGGCTAATGATTTTATTTTAGGAGGGAGCAAATATTACAAGTGTTGTATTTCTAATTTGTAATATTTTTTTTTTTAAGAGAATAATTTATTTATATCAGGTTTANGGATCATACAAGGATGTTAGGCAGGAAGTCAAACACACAGTTTAATGTTCTTCAAAACTACCTCCATAGTTGCACTCACCAGTTAGGCAAGATACGGCTTCAAAACGAACATGGCTATGTTCATTTATGATTAACTGAAAAGAAGACAGGAGTATTTCTATAGACTTGAAATACCTGCAGAACAGTGACCTACAGATGAAAGTGTTGGAAACTATAGTGCACACGAAACCGCATTTTATGGAGTTTTTTCTCTAAGTGGTGGAAATTAAAATTCTGAAAGATTTCTTCAAGTACATTTACTGAGAGACGAGTTAGCAGTAAAAAAAAATAATTAAAAAAAAATTAGCAAAGCCTCTTATGAATATCCAAATTAGTCAGTCATCCAAGTAATTATTGAATTATTTAAAAGTGGATAGTTTCTCCAGTCTAAACTCTCTATGACACATATCTGTGTCAAAGAAATGTGCATTTAATGTACTTTTTCTTCCAGTCTTCAGAACTCTGTGATCTCTTTCATGAAGTTCTTGATAACTTTCCCCATTATTCAGTCTCAAGTTCTGTAATGCAGTTTTAGCTTGCCTGACTCTTCCACACAGGGCTTGCAGAAGACTCCAGGTAAAGCAGTGGTCAGCACTCCATTTTAGAGAAGGAGAATAGTCTGAGGCTCTGTTTAACTAAGAGTTAATATATATAAAAAAATTAATTTCTTCTCCTAACCACAAAAACAATCATAATAGGTGGCTGTTGCTTCCATGGTGCTACTTAAAGGACAGTGAGCTCATATATATGAGAATTTCAACTCTTATTATACTCGTATATACTAATTATATTCCATACACCTGTATGAATCTAAATGTCATGAAGAACAATTTTTTATTTTATTTGTAATTGTAAAAATACTTATAACATGATTGGCATACCTTGCCTTGTTAGCTGAACTGAAATAATGAAAATCAAGGAATATATGATGTAACATAATTGTATTGGTTTTTGATTATCAGCTCATTCCTATGCTTTGCAATATCATATTTAAAGGTAGTGACAGATTTTACCTCAAGCTGTCTGATACTGATTCACAAGTCTGATTCATCAAATCCATAGGGTATATTCCAACCAAGAAGCCCAAATTTTCTTCTCTCCTAAACAAGAGCACAGAAAAAACAAACTTCAAAGAGCAGTTTCTCCTATACTTTTGAAATTTAAAAAAAAGTATTATTAACTAGCCTACATGCTCCTGTTAGTCATAACTTATATAGAGAACTCACCATTTTCGATTACCACTCTTAATCAAGAATATAAATACAGGCAACTATTAAGAATGCTTGCGAACAAAATTTGACTTGGGAACAAATATGCACATAGCTACATGCACATTAGCAAGTTCTTCAAGTACCATTAAGCACTCTGTTCTTCCATTTAAAGGGCAGCTAAATAATAAGAATTCAAATAGCATCAGATATTTGTTTTGAAGGCTCATAAGACAAACATAAAATACAGATGTATTGTTTAATGTAAGTCCTTAGATGCACTCATTTATACCTATGTATATTGGTTACCCCACTCATACCTCTGAGTAATCCCACTGTTTTTTCACTTCCTTCATAGGTAAAGATTAGCTAAGTGTTTCATCACTTAACAGTAAGACATAAGGGCACTGCAGTACTGGTCCCTGGTAGCAAGAAACAATCTTCTCAGTGCATTACGAAGTACCTCTGGTCCACTGCAAACAGCTCCATGTACCTCACTTGTCCAGAACATCTGAGACACACACAATACTACTTGTCCAGGCCATTCCAGAACCCATCTTTTTCTCTCACTGTCTAGATATGCCTGAAAGAGTTAAATACAATATACAAATACAGTGTCAGTGCATATATATGGTAATGTAATACAGACGCATCTAACATGACTCTTTTAAAATTATTTGCCAAAAAAACCCCACTATTTTTCTATTTCCAAAATCCAAATGAATTTTAAAATTCTCTTTTCTTCTTTAGAATTTTAAAGATTCTTGCAATTTTCTTCCCATATTATATAAATATTAACAATGTGCTAAGCTTCATACAAATAAATATTTTCTGGCTAATGATTTTATTTTAGGAGGGAGCAAATATTACAAGTGTTGTATTTCTAATTTGTAATATTTTTTTTTTTAAGAGAATAATTTATTTATATCAGGTTTATTCTATAAACACAGTAGTGCTGCAAAACTTTAAAAATAACATGTCCAGTGTTACAGGAAAATAACTAGATTCTCATTCAGACTAAGGTCTTACTTATCTCACAAGATTATAAATACGTGTTAAATTTGTCCTGGCCCCATAACTTCATCAACACTTGTGTTAAGGAAGAATTTCAGGAAGCCAAGAGACAGTCTTAAAAGAAAGATCTATCTGTGCCACAGATATTAAATTAGTCAAAAACCCATGCCATTCTTGATCTAGCAATAACATCGTGTATACTCTTCAGCATATCTTTTACTTGAATTAACCACTTCTCCACTGCACCTCAAGTTTCAGAGGTAGAAATGCTTGAAATGAGTTCTACATACTCGCCTTCAGAGTTATTCATTGCTTTAATGTCCAAACTGGGAAGGAAATGTAGTTTAGCAATGCCTTCAAAACACTTCAAGTGAAGCTGTACTCTGAGAGGATCCTCAGTCTCTGACAGGATGTCCAACATTTCACATTTAGACAAGAGGAACCTGGCGGGGGATGGGGGGAAAGGGGGAAGAAAAAAGAAAGCCAACTATGTTAGAAAGTTACTGTAAAGATTTACCTTATTCACAACAAAGTAAACATTCAAAAATATTTCTTTTCTAAATAGCCAAATCTAACTATACCTGGGAAAGAAGAGTTGTTTTCTCTCAAGATAAGCATCAAGTCCTTTCATGATTTTTTCAAGAAGCTCATGACAGTTCTGAAGCTTCTCCAATAATCCCCTCAAGGAAGTAGCAACAAGAACCTGTACCAACAAACACATGTAAGATGCAGTTATAAATAAGATGCTGCAAATACTATAGACTATTCAAATAATGTACAACACGGCTAAGCAACTGATGTGTTAGTTCAGTGTATTCTGTAAACAAAAGAATCAAACAAAAAAATCCCACAACAACAAAAAACACACAAAAAAATCACAAACAAAACACAAACAAAACAAGAGAAGCTACTATTTCCTTTTAGTACTATATGTTTTCCTTACCTTTGGGTCTTTGGCACAATGCTTCATAATATCCAGCATCTAACCACATGAAAGACATACCCCTCTTGGAACATATGTTGCATAGTATCTTCAGAAGAAAAAATGGGTCCAAATAAAGACACCGTGCTTGCACTTTCAGACATTCATCAATAATAACTTGAATATTAATTTAATTATTTTCTCATTCCTTAATATTTAAATAATTTTACCTTATTGTTTCCAAAGAAATCATGTTTGAGAGAATAAATACAGGACAGGTAGACACTGTGGTACTCTAGTTCTCAAGGAAAAAAAGTAAAGTCTACAAGTAAGCAAAAGAAAATAATCAGGATTATATATGTTCTTCTGTGTATACAAGAGGGTCAAAGGAGTTCAGAAAGTTTAACTTACCTAGAAAAGAATTTTCCCAAATACAATTATCACTTTAGTGCTATGATTATTTTATGCTATTACATTTTTCTGCGGTGACCAGCAGGTAAGACTGCAGTGAGGAAGAAAGCTGTGGCAAAAGCAACCGGCAAAAAAACTATTTGGAGGGCTTTTTTGAAGCCGGGTGAAGCCATTTGCTTTTGCTGGGGCTGCCAGCTGGTGGGTGGGCTGCTGACAGAGCCTGGGCAAAGCCGGCACCCACCCCCCTTCCCGCGGTAAAATTAAACCATCTACTAATCTACAGAGGGGCACCATATGCTGCTCATCAGCCCACTGGGCTATAGGAAGCCTCTGGGAGGGTGGGAAATAGTTCAACAAAGCATAGGGTGAACAACCAGGGGTTGTGGGTGCCACTGTGGGCGCTTTAGCTGCCTGCAATACATACAGTAGGGCACTGAGCCTCTGCCAGAGTACAAGGTAAGCTCAAACCCTGTAAGTGGTCAGTGACACTCAACCTCCCCTTGAGTTGCAAGGTGTTGGTTGCTGTAGAGGTCCGGCCATGGTTGCTAGCAGACTGAAGGCTGCTGCTGGAAAGGCTGTGGGCTCCCAGACAGAGGCCCCATGCAGACATGTCAGGCATTCTGCAGTGAAGGATTCTATGGTCTTTTAACATTGTAATGGTTAAGTAATAGCCAGAAGACTACCAATGTAAAATTCTGTTGTATCTCCCACAACAAGAAACTTATATAGCAGCTGAATTACAGCAGGGACACAGAAATACCAGAAAGACCATACTAGATAACAGGAGAAATCCAGCCATTCAATTAGTAACTCAGCCTCAACGTTAAATTTGGCTTCATTGATATAACATTAAGTCCAATTTCAAAACTCCCAACTGTATCCTTAAATGTTTCTTTGCATCCAAAAATAACTATTCTTTGTGTCCACTCTTCACAATTCACATCCATAAAACTACGCAGATATACAAAATCCAATTTTATTAAAATAAATGGGACAGTACAATCTGAAAATAGTGACTCAGAGCTCTCACTCTAACCATAGTCTCTGACACTGCAGAGTATCTACCTATACAGAGTGGTGAACTGATCATTTGTCCCTCAGTACCAAATACTAATTTCCCTCACCTATTCTTAACTTGAAGTCTTTAATCTGCTCCAGAACTGAAGAACACATTGTAAGGATTGGATTTGCCTTTGTTTCTTCTTCTGTCTTGTCTTCTGCAGTTCTGCCTTGTGATGTCTTCTTCTGCTCCTGTTGAATTTTCTTCTGTTTCTGTTTGAAGAGTTTTGACATTTCATGTATCTCTCTAAAGAGCTCATCAACCCCAGATTCCATGTTTTCCCCATTTAGTTCCAAAAAGATACCATCTGCCAATCTGAGAAAAAAANAAAGAAAGCCAACTATGTTAGAAAGTTACTGTAAAGATTTACCTTATTCACAACAAAGTAAACATTCAAAAATATTTCTTTTCTAAATAGCCAAATCTAACTATACCTGGGAAAGAAGAGTTGTTTTCTCTCAAGATAAGCATCAAGTCCTTTCATGATTTTTTCAAGAAGCTCATGACAGTTCTGAAGCTTCTCCAATAATCCCCTCAAGGAAGTAGCAACAGAAACAGTAGTTAAAAAAGACTATTCCAGATACTTTTATCTTACATTTTTTAATAGGGACATGTCAGTTTCACAGAATCAGGGACTGGAAGGAAGCTCTGGACATTATCTAGTCCAACCCCCCATCAAAGCAGGATTACCTAGAACAGGTGGCACAGGAACATGTTCAGGCAAGTTTTGAAATTCTATAGAGAGGAAGACTCCACAACCTCTCTGGGCAGCCTGCTCCAGTGCTCCATCACCCTCACAGTAAAGAAGTTTCTTCTCATGCTCCTTCCTTGATGGCTCCTCCACCTTCTGTGTCAGTTACCCTTGGTGCACTGAAGGAACATCCTGGACTGTGTTTGTATAGCTGTATGGTCTTTCCAGAAAATATTGGGGTGGCTGAAATCACCCATGAGCACCAGGGCATGTGTTCTTGAGGCTACTTCTAGCTGTCCATAGAAGACCTCATTGACTTCCTCTTCCTGGTCAAGTGACCTGTAGTAAACACGCACAACATCATCCANGGTAAGACTGCAGTGAGGAAGAAAGCTGTGGCAAAAGCAACCGGCAAAAAAACTATTTGGAGGGCTTTTTTGAAGCCGGGTGAAGCCATTTGCTTTTGCTGGGGCTGCCAGCTGGTGGGTGGGCTGCTGACAGAGCCTGGGCAAAGCCGGCACCCACCCCCCTTCCCGCGGTAAAATTAAACCATCTACTAATCTACAGAGGGGCACCATATGCTGCTCATCAGCCCACTGGGCTATAGGAAGCCTCTGGGAGGGTGGGAAATAGTTCAACAAAGCATAGGGTGAACAACCAGGGGTTGTGGGTGCCACTGTGGGCGCTTTAGCTGCCTGCAATACATACAGTAGGGCACTGAGCCTCTGCCAGAGTACAAGGTAAGCTCAAACCCTGTAAGTGGTCAGTGACACTCAACCTCCCCTTGAGTTGCAAGGTGTTGGTTGCTGTAGAGGTCCGGCCATGGTTGCTAGCAGACTGAAGGCTGCTGCTGGAAAGGCTGTGGGCTCCCAGACAGAGGCCCCATGCAGACATGTCAGGCATTCTGCAGTGAAGGATTCTATGGTCTTTTAACATTGTAATGGTTAAGTAATAGCCAGAAGACTACCAATGTAAAATTCTGTTGTATCTCCCACAACAAGAAACTTATATAGCAGCTGAATTACAGCAGGGACACAGAAATACCAGAAAGACCATACTAGATAACAGGAGAAATCCAGCCATTCAATTAGTAACTCAGCCTCAACGTTAAATTTGGCTTCATTGATATAACATTAAGTCCAATTTCAAAACTCCCAACTGTATCCTTAAATGTTTCTTTGCATCCAAAAATAACTATTCTTTGTGTCCACTCTTCACAATTCACATCCATAAAACTACGCAGATATACAAAATCCAATTTTATTAAAATAAATGGGACAGTACAATCTGAAAATAGTGACTCAGAGCTCTCACTCTAACCATAGTCTCTGACACTGCAGAGTATCTACCTATACAGAGTGGTGAACTGATCATTTGTCCCTCAGTACCAAATACTAATTTCCCTCACCTATTCTTAACTTGAAGTCTTTAATCTGCTCCAGAACTGAAGAACACATTGTAAGGATTGGATTTGCCTTTGTTTCTTCTTCTGTCTTGTCTTCTGCAGTTCTGCCTTGTGATGTCTTCTTCTGCTCCTGTTGAATTTTCTTCTGTTTCTGTTTGAAGAGTTTTGACATTTCATGTATCTCTCTAAAGAGCTCATCAACCCCAGATTCCATGTTTTCCCCATTTAGTTCCAAAAAGATACCATCTGCCAATCTGAGAAAAAAAACAGAGTTAGAAAACAGAGTAACAAATATAGTCCACAAACAATGGCAACAAAAGCAAAATGTAGGATAATATTTAGTTAAAAACAAGGAGTTTATAGTCATTCTATGCAAAATTCTAATGCACAACTAAAGGTGGCTTGATCACACTCTTCTGTGTGTTTCTGTAATTCTCTCAAGTCAATCACATNAGAACCTGTACCAACAAACACATGTAAGATGCAGTTATAAATAAGATGCTGCAAATACTATAGACTATTCAAATAATGTACAACACGGCTAAGCAACTGATGTGTTAGTTCAGTGTATTCTGTAAACAAAAGAATCAAACAAAAAAATCCCACAACAACAAAAAACACACAAAAAAATCACAAACAAAACACAAACAAAACAAGAGAAGCTACTATTTCCTTTTAGTACTATATGTTTTCCTTACCTTTGGGTCTTTGGCACAATGCTTCATAATATCCAGCATCTAACCACATGAAAGACATACCCCTCTTGGAACATATGTTGCATAGTATCTTCAGAAGAAAAAATGGGTCCAAATAAAGACACCGTGCTTGCACTTTCAGACATTCATCAATAATAACTTGAATATTAATTTAATTATTTTCTCATTCCTTAATATTTAAATAATTTTACCTTATTGTTTCCAAAGAAATCATGTTTGAGAGAATAAATACAGGACAGGTAGACACTGTGGTACTCTAGTTCTCAAGGAAAAAAAGTAAAGTCTACAAGTAAGCAAAAGAAAATAATCAGGATTATATATGTTCTTCTGTGTATACAAGAGGGTCAAAGGAGTTCAGAAAGTTTAACTTACCTAGAAAAGAATTTTCCCAAATACAATTATCACTTTAGTGCTATGATTATTTTATGCTATTACATTTTTCTGCGGTGACCAGCAGGTAAGACTGCAGTGAGGAAGAAAGCTGTGGCAAAAGCAACCGGCAAAAAAACTATTTGGAGGGCTTTTTTGAAGCCGGGTGAAGCCATTTGCTTTTGCTGGGGCTGCCAGCTGGTGGGTGGGCTGCTGACAGAGCCTGGGCAAAGCCGGCACCCACCCCCCTTCCCGCGGTAAAATTAAACCATCTACTAATCTACAGAGGGGCACCATATGCTGCTCATCAGCCCACTGGGCTATAGGAAGCCTCTGGGAGGGTGGGAAATAGTTCAACAAAGCATAGGGTGAACAACCAGGGGTTGTGGGTGCCACTGTGGGCGCTTTAGCTGCCTGCAATACATACAGTAGGGCACTGAGCCTCTGCCAGAGTACAAGGTAAGCTCAAACCCTGTAAGTGGTCAGTGACACTCAACCTCCCCTTGAGTTGCAAGGTGTTGGTTGCTGTAGAGGTCCGGCCATGGTTGCTAGCAGACTGAAGGCTGCTGCTGGAAAGGCTGTGGGCTCCCAGACAGAGGCCCCATGCAGACATGTCAGGCATTCTGCAGTGAAGGATTCTATGGTCTTTTAACATTGTAATGGTTAAGTAATAGCCAGAAGACTACCAATGTAAAATTCTGTTGTATCTCCCACAACAAGAAACTTATATAGCAGCTGAATTACAGCAGGGACACAGAAATACCAGAAAGACCATACTAGATAACAGGAGAAATCCAGCCATTCAATTAGTAACTCAGCCTCAACGTTAAATTTGGCTTCATTGATATAACATTAAGTCCAATTTCAAAACTCCCAACTGTATCCTTAAATGTTTCTTTGCATCCAAAAATAACTATTCTTTGTGTCCACTCTTCACAATTCACATCCATAAAACTACGCAGATATACAAAATCCAATTTTATTAAAATAAATGGGACAGTACAATCTGAAAATAGTGACTCAGAGCTCTCACTCTAACCATAGTCTCTGACACTGCAGAGTATCTACCTATACAGAGTGGTGAACTGATCATTTGTCCCTCAGTACCAAATACTAATTTCCCTCACCTATTCTTAACTTGAAGTCTTTAATCTGCTCCAGAACTGAAGAACACATTGTAAGGATTGGATTTGCCTTTGTTTCTTCTTCTGTCTTGTCTTCTGCAGTTCTGCCTTGTGATGTCTTCTTCTGCTCCTGTTGAATTTTCTTCTGTTTCTGTTTGAAGAGTTTTGACATTTCATGTATCTCTCTAAAGAGCTCATCAACCCCAGATTCCATGTTTTCCCCATTTAGTTCCAAAAAGATACCATCTGCCAATCTGAGAAAAAAAACAGAGTTAGAAAACAGAGTAACAAATATAGTCCACAAACAATGGCAACAAAAGCAAAATGTAGGATAATATTTAGTTAAAAACAAGGAGTTTATAGTCATTCTATGCAAAATTCTAATGCACAACTAAAGGTGGCTTGATCACACTCTTCTGTGTGTTTCTGTAATTCTCTCAAGTCAATCACATATTTAAACCAAGTAACTACATGGATTAAGAAATATTTAAATTAAGCTCTGAATAGAGATTAACATATGACATAAAAATATACTAGGACTCTGTATTTAGAAAAACCCCATGCTTTCTAACTGCATTCTATTACACCTTCCAAAGGATGCAGGAACTGGCAAACAATATCGCAGAATCACAGAATCACAGAAATTAGGGGCTGGAAGGGAACTAGAAGATCATCTAGACCAACCCCCCTGCCTGAGCAGGATCATCTAAACCAAGTCTCTCAGGAACGCATCCAGGCGAGTCTCTCCAGAGAAGGAGACTCCACAACATTCCTGGGCAGCCTGTTTCAAAGCTCTGCCACCCTCACTGTGAAAAAGTTCTTCCTTGTGTTGACCCTAAACCTCTTGTGCTCCAACTTACACCCACTGCCTCTTGTCCCGTCATTGGATGACACTGAGAAAAGTCTGGCTCCATCCTCTCTACACTCACCCTTAACATATTTATAGACATTGATGAGGTGCCCCCTCAGTCTCCTCTTCTCCAGGCTAAAGAGCCCCAGCTCTCTCAGCCTCTCCTCATAAGAGAAATGCTCCAATCCCTTCATCATCTTGGTAGCCCTGTGGCTGGACTCTCTCCAGTAAATCTCTGTCTTTTCTGAACTGAGGTGCCCAAAACTGGACACAGTATTCCAGGTGGGGTCTCAGCAGTGCAGAGTAGAGGGCGAGGAGAACNAAACTGGCTGAGGGTGCTCTCTACCCCCTCTTCCAGGTCATTGATGAAAATATTGAATAATACTGGACCCAGTACTGACCCCTGGGGGACTCCACTAGTCACAGGCCTCCAGCCAGACTCTGCTCCACTGACCACAACTCTCTGAGCATTGTCCTTCAGCCAGTTCCCAATCCACCTCACTGCACAATCACTTAATCCGCAATATACTATATATGTCATATCATTACTATACTTGAATTTCTAGTAAAAAATAAACATTTATGGAAAAAATCCATATTCTACATCTGACATAAATAAAACTAGAAGGAGCATTTTCCCCTGCTCTCCCTCATTTAGCTTCAAGAGCTGAACTACCTTTTTTCTGTTTGTTGCCATTTCAGTATAAGATTGAAGAGTTTCTGGTATGGTTCAATGTCAACTTTTAAGTTACTGAGGAGTGGGAAGTCAGTCGGATTCCTTTCAAGCAATGTCTCTTCTTTATTAATAAGAGCTACTGTTTCATCAGCCTCCTGGATGTGTTTCTGTAATGCTCCCACATCAGCCACATACTGAAATAAAATAATTGTATGTCTTGAGAGATAAAAGAAAGCTCTGAACAGCTACCAAAATAAAATATCAAAATATAGTAAGGTTTTGTATTTATTAAAATTTTAGAAAACATGAGTCAAAAACATTTAAGAGCATAAAACCACTTTCAAAATGTTGGAGCTTTGAAATTCTCTGTTCCAGCAGGTAGGTATACATCGTTTTGTGTAACTGGCATATCATAAGGGCAACTGGGATTTATTAGCTTTGGATTTCTGTTTTCTGCTTTGCGGTGCTTTGGTTTGGTTTTTTTTTTTTTAATTACTAAGCACAATTGTGATATCCTCCAATTAAAACACAAGACATGCTCTGACAATTATGAAATAGTTTTGGAAATAATAAAAATTTTGAATCTAGTGGTCTGCTCTTCACTAGAGTAAAAATGAAGTTTGGAGGTTCATGGGGAAAAAAAAAACAAACAACAAAAAAAACCCTCAAATTGTTAACAGTCACGCTTTTAACCTGCTTTTTTTTTTCTTCAGTTCCTCAATATATCAATGTTTTCATGGAAGGAAATTCTGATCCCACTGAAGTTATCTGCAAATAACATCACTGAGACCAGAAATCCAGGCTTTAATGTAAGCTAGACTGAAAAAAAAAAAATTAACTTTATACATCTGTAATGTCTCAGACCTTGCTGGGATTTTCTACCAGCTAATTTAAGCACAACTTTAGAGTAAATTTTCCTTTAAGTCAAATGTTATTGTTAATGTATACAAAAAAAATAAAAAAAGGGGGGGAGAACAGAGCGGCAGGAGTCATTTTATGGGTTTGTTCATTGTTGTGAGAGGGTAATGAACATTTTAGTTCACATTTGTTCAAATCACTGAGTACTTTTGTTTCTTCCATGACCACATGCACAAAACATTTCTACACATTTTATACAAAGTTTTAATCAGACCTGTTGCATATGATCCAGTTCTGAATATTCTTCAAACTCTGTCACAGAACGTGTCAGTTTGTCCAATTCCACCTTCAGCTTCTCACATGTATGTATTAGTTCTTCCTCTCTTTTACATTTAGCCTGTTCAATCAGCTACAAAACAATTGGGTTTTTTGAACCATAAAAACCCAAGCAGAAGTGGTAGAAAATTAATTGCACTGATTGTTTGAGATTAAAAGAATGATAACAAGCAAAAAAAAAAAATAATAAAAAATTAGACATTGCATTTCTCAGGATGAGTATGTCTTAAATTAGAAGTGCATCTACTACCCTTGGACATACTCCTTCGTATCCAAATACGGCAGTGAAAGAGAAATCCTCAGTTGTGATATTTCAAACTTATTGACAATTTAAAAAAATTATAATTGTTAATTCTTAAACATTTTAAATAGAAATTATTAAATATACAGTAAATTACTGTGAGGAGGCAAGAGAACATCAGAAGGCTCTACTTGCTGTATCCTAGCCAGTGAGAAAGAATTCTAGCAAGATGAATACAAACAAATGGAAGAACGCAAGGTGAATATAGACAAACGGAAGGAAAGTAATCTACAGTCACACAGAGAAAATTAGATGATGTGCCTTCTCCATTAACGACTGTTACTTATAAAACACAATTCTGACTGTTTTTATTGATGGAACAAAATGTCATTTTAACAAAATTTCTTCCTATTCAGAGCACAAACTTAGAATTCCTAAGGGCCTGACAGTTACCTTTTCAGTACTCGTCAGCTGTAGTGTACTCAATTTTCACCTTCCTATGAATTAACCATTACCCACCATAAACAAATTAAGACTCACTGAAGGATTAAGTTACTGTAATAATTTCTAAATGACACCACAAAAAGCTGTTGATATGAAAATTTGGAAATTAGCTATTTAAGCTTGTAAAAATGAGTATGGTTAATATTATATTTATATATATTTAACTTTCCGAGGGAGGAAGTAAGTAGCTCAAGTAAAAGTGCTCTTACCTCATCATGGTCATCAAAAGTGAGTTTTATCACCTTTGGCCATAACAGAACTTCTGCATTCAGTGCAATGTCTTCAGGAGTAAATAAAAAATTATCTAAGAAGTAACTCATTTGCTGAAAGCACCCCTAT
This sequence comes from Ceyx cyanopectus, assembly GCA_013401355.1. Classification (NCBI taxonomy): domain Eukaryota; kingdom Metazoa; phylum Chordata; class Aves; order Coraciiformes; family Alcedinidae; genus Ceyx; species Ceyx cyanopectus. Next base: position 47,023 of record VYZU01028690.1, read on the forward strand.
AAAAAGAGATTTCATTAAACTTTAGGTATCATAGGTTTGTTTATTATATTAGGTAGGACAGTAGTTTCTACAAAGATAAAACGGAAGTCTGAATTTCACAGATTTTTCAGAGTAAACAGCTACTCCAGACAAATTAATACTAATGTTCAAAATACATATGAAAAGTTACTGAAATCTCTGCCTCAATCATGAACTTAATTCTCTAAATATGACTCATGTGGCCTGTAAAACTAAATGCAAATAAAATAAAATAAAATTATTCAGGATAAACATATTGCATTTCACAGAATCACAGATGTTAGGGGTTGGAAGGGACCTAGAAGATCATCTAGACCAACCCCCCCACCAGAGCAGGATCACCTAGACCAAGACACACAGGAACAGATCCAGGCAGGTCTTGAGTGTCTCTAGTCATGGAGACTCCACAACCCCCCTGGGCAGCCTGTTTCAAAGCTCTGCCACCCTCACTGTGAAAAAGTTCTTCCTTGTGTTGACCCTAAACCTCTTGTGCTCCAACTTACTCCCATTGCCTCTCGTCCTGTCATTAGATGACATTGAGAAAAGTCTGGCTTCATCATCCCTACACTCAACATATTTATAGACATTGATGAGGTCCCCCCTCAGTCTCTTCTTCTCCAGGCTAAAGAGCCCCAGCTCTCTCAGCCTCTCCTCATAAGGGAAATGCTCCAATCCCTTCATCATCTTGGTAGCCCTGTGCTGGACTCTCTCCAGTAAATCTCTGTCTTTTCTGAACTGAGGTGCCCAAAACTGGACACAGTATTCCAGGTGGGGTCTCAGCAGTGCAGAGTAGAGGGCGAGGAGAACCTCTCTTGACCTGCTGGCCACACTCCTCCTAATGCATCCCAGGATGCCATTGGCCTTCCTGGACACAAGGGCACATTGTTTGCTCATGGCCATCCCCCTGTCCACCAGGACCCCCAGGTCTCTCTCCCAAGAGCTGCTCTCCAACAGATCAGCCCCCAGCCTGTACTGATACATGGGGTTGTTCTTCCCCAGATGCAGCATCTTACACTTGCTTTTGTAAATCTCATTAAATTTCTCCCTGCCCAGCTCTCCAGCCTGTCCAGGTCACACTGGATGGCAGCACAGCCTGCTGCTGTGTCAGCCACTCCTCCCAGTTTGGTGTCATCAGCAAACTTGCTGAGGGTGCTCTCTACCCCCTCTTCCAGGTCACTGATGAAAATATTGAATAATACTGGACCCAGTACTGACCCTTGGGGGACTCCACTAGTCACAGGCCTCCAGCCAGACTCTGCTCCACTGACCACAACTCTCTGAGCTCTGTCCTTTAGCCACTTCCCAATCCACCTTATTAAACCGTAACTAAATCCACACTTCTCAAGCTTGTCTGTGAGGATCCCATGGGAGACAGTATCAAAAGCCTTGCTGAAGTCAAGGAACACCACATCCTCTGCACTTCCCTCATCTATGCATCTACTTATATCATTTACAGACTTACTACTGTAACATAAAATCTAATACATATAATCATAACATAGCTTATAGCAAAGAGCTTCTTATCCACACCTCACACGGTTTTGCAATTTTGTTCTCTGAAACACCAAGTCCTAATGCTAATTTATTGTAACTATAATAATCTATATGTATAATCGTATGCTGCTCAAAGAGAAATAACTTCTTGATTGTTCAAAATCATTACTGTTGTCACATATAAAATTCTATTTATGTTTATGTGTTACATTTTCACATGTAGCTCTTTAAGCAGCCCTGATTGAGTCTCTAGGAACAAATAGCAAACTGAGTGTCTCACAATCTGCTATGATTTATGAAAAGACGCATTTCCTCACTCACGTGCAGAACACATGGGTATGGGGAATAAGGAGGAAAGGTATATGGCAAAGAATGAGCTGGACTTCCCACTTTTGTCTGAAGTAACATTGAGGGTGAAGTTTATTCATACATACAGCATGAGCAAAAAAAAATCTCTGGACTCCAGAATGAGTTCTGTATAAGATAGCATGTTTGGTAAAAGATTAAGAATTAACATTAAAAAAAATAAATATGTAAAGTAACATAAGATTAAACATAGTAATTTACCTTGACCCTCAACGACAGGTCTTGAATAACCTTGGTTTTGGCCTTCTTTACATAAGCTATTGTTTCCACAATTTCCTCTGTTGTCTCAGGAACTTGTAATGCACGTTCTTTAATTTCTTCAAATTCCCTGCATATCCTAGAAATTTTACATGAAATATCAAATTTTAAAAATTTTGACTGGCTTCAAGCTCAGCTTTAAAGAAGTAATTTGGACTTTTCCATTAAGTATTACCTACACACAAACACCATTACTTTATGAAATTAAATAGAGAATATAACCAAGTCAGTCTAGAAAAATGCTATTTATTAGCTTGCAGTAATCAACTTGTTTGGATTTTGGGGTACTCTTTTGCAGTAAATGCTTCAATTACTTTTGGTAAGTACATGAACTTAATACATTATCACTAGCACAAAATCACTTTCTAACTATTTTGTCATTTGGTAAAAGGAAACCACTGTAATACTTGACTATAGTTATTCATTTTAACCAAACAATTTAATATCACTCATTATTTAATCCACATCTGCAAATTAACAGTCTGTTTAACTTATCCAGTAAGGTCACCTGCCTAGCAAGTGAGGGGAAAGCAATGGAATGTAGTATTTTGGAATTTTACTACAGCTTTTGATAGTGTCCCTGACAGCATCCTTCTGGACAAGTTGTCCAAGTGTGAGATAAGCATGTACACAGTGCCCCAGGTGATGAACTGGCTAGACAGCAGAGGTAAAAGGGTTGTTATGAATGGGGCTACACCTGTCTGACAACCAGTCACCAGTGGTGTTCCTCAGGGCTCTGGTCTAAGGCCAGTTCTGTTCAATGATGTGGAATCAGGAGTTGAATGCATCATTAGCAAGTTTGCTGGTGATACCAAACTGGGAGGTGCTGTTGACTCTTCAAAGGAATAGGATGCCTTGCAGAGGGATGCAGACTGATTGGAGCATTAGGCTTCAATTAATGGGATGAAACTTAACAAGCTGAAATGATGGATTATGCACCTATGACAGAGTAATGCTGAGCACAAGTATAAACTGGGAGAGGAGTGGCTGGAGAGCAGCCCTGTGGAAAGGGATCTGGGGGTTGTCCCACTGGTTGACAGCGGGATCAACATGAAACAGCAGTGTGCCCTGGCAAACCCCACTCCGGGGTCCATCAAACACAGCACTACCAGCCAATCAAAAGAAGGGAATTATCCTGCTGTGTTCAGCATTGGTGCAGCCTCACCTGGAGCACTGTGCACATTTCTGGGCTCTACAACTTAAAAAGGATGTTTAAGTCCTTCACAGAATGACAGAATGTTAGGGGTTGGAAGGGACCTAGAAGATCATCTAGTCCAACCCCCCTGCCAGAGCAGGATCACCTAGACTAAGTCACACAGGAACACATTCAGGCAGGTCTTGAGTGTCTCCAGAGAAGGAGACTCCACAACCTTCCTGGGGAGCCTGTTCCAGAGCTCTGTCACCCTCACTGTGAAAAACGTTTTCCTTTTGTTGACCCTAAGCCTCTTGTGCTCCAACTTGCTCCCATTGCCTCTTGTCCTGTCATTGGATGACACTGAGAAGAGTCTGGCTCCATCCAGAAGACAACAACAAAGCTGGTGAAAAGGCTGGAAGAAATGTCTTGTAGGGAGTGCCTGAGGACTTTGGGCTTGTCTAATTTGGAGAAAAGGAGTCTGAGAGGTGACCTCATTCTCTTTACAGCTTCCTGAGGTGGGGAAGTGGTGAGGAAGATGCTGAGCTCTTCTACCTGGGATCCAGTAAGAGAAGTGTGGGAATGATTCAAAGTTGTACCAAAGGAGGTTTAAAACAGATATTATGAAGCATTTATTTACTGAGAGGGTGGTCAAACACTGGAACAGGCTTCCTAGAGAGGTGGTTGATGCCTCAAGCCTGTCAGTGTTTAAGAAGCATTTGGACAATGCCCTTAATATGCTTTATCTTTTGTTTAACACTGAATTGGTCAGGCAGTTGGACTAGATGACCAGGTCCCTTCCAACTCATATAGTCTAGTCTATTTTAACAGCAGCTCTTAACACTGATTCATTATCTATGAAAACATAGAGGTATCTATCATGTACTATGACAATCTAGCTAGTTTTTCCTTTGGCAGTGAAGCAATACTGTTACTTCACACTTAAAAAGCCAGAACAACAATTAAGTCCTTCAATCTTTTAGTTCCTTCATTGTCCAAGTCTATAAGTAAGGTCCCCTACTAGTTTTTGAGTCTAAAACAGAGGAAAAAAATACATCAGCTGGTGCCACTAGCATGAGAACATTAGCTAGCCAAGAGTCTTCATTAAACAGGAGTATGGTGTATTTGCATTTCCTTCACGTGTTTCTACTATACAGTTAACATATAGAGCAGTCATAAGCAGAAAGTTTTTCTTACTTTTCATTTTCCTCTCTGTAATTTGCAACTATTCTGTCCATTAGCATTTTTGCAAAGGTGTCTGCATTACTGGCCAAACCTTGCTTTAAATCCTCACAATTCAAACAGATCATAGGGAAATGTGCCACCACTGGTAAACTCGAGATTTCCTTCTTAAGAGTGAAGAATTCATCTATGAACTTCAGAAAAAAAACCATTATGTTTTACACTTCAGAGCAATCATTTAGCTACTCAAGTATTACACATGGAATAACTCTATTTTTTCTATATTTTACAGACTTGTTTTGGGAGAAAAAAAACATGTTGTAGATTTGTAGGTAGTCAATATGACTTTTAGCTAAAGGCTAAGCACCCATTATCCTCTGTTCCCTTTTTATTATTGCTGTATCTGTAGTAAAAATGTTTTATATAAAATATAAAATTAAAACTTACAGCAGTATATTCATCAAAAGTGTGTTCTTCTGCTTCAAATCTTTCTATTCGTGCCTGTGCAGTTCCATCTACAAGCCAGCCATACTTATCAACTACAATTCAATGATATTGCATTAACAGAACACATACACTATACAGGAGGTTACTTCTTTGAAATAACTGGCAGTTATTTCAACACTTTTCTATCACTCACCATAGTTTTCAAAATATGCCTTTGGCTCTTGTAAATTTTCTCCGATAGCTTTTTTCAATGTAGATGTGGCCAATTCTATGACATCATTCGGAAGCTCAGTGTCTAGAGTTGTAGCGCCTCCCGCTAGCCAAGAACGTACCGTTTGGATGTTCTAATAGAAGCACAAGTTCTGATTATTTACATTTTTAAAAGCAATACAAGGACATGCATTTCAAAGGTAAGCTGCAATCTGTAGAAGAAAAGTATGATACCCTAATTGTGACCAAGGCCAGGTGCTTCATACATAGCACGACTCTTCGTGATTCCAAAAGTTTAACAAGGAACATGTAAAATGGACAAAAAATAATTATGCAGTCTTACATAAAATTAAATTCTGTTTTATGTGCAAACACACAAAACTAAACCCAAAATACTTCTCTGAAGTTCCATCATGTATGATTAAAGGCTAATACTCAGTCCACAGGGATACATCTAAAACCCCCAGAAAGGCCATCTTCTCTAAGTCACAGATAGGTTCCTAAGCCACAAATCTTCATAGATTATATATATTCATTGTCAAGAGATTTTAGTCTTGCCTTTTTATTAAAAAGGAATATCAGTTCTAATTTTCCTTATCTGTTTCTGGGGATCTTAATTATTAATGCAAGCTTATTGTAAATCATTACACATGTAACTAAGGTGATAATTACATTTCTGTGTGAAATCTTAGTTGATGAAGTACACATTGTGAAACTACTTTCTTTTCCCTGTTATTGAAAAAAAATATTTATATTAATTATGGTTATTTATACTTAGAGCACTCCTGGGTTTTCTAAACATACCAGAGAAGAAAGCAAAAAGGTTATCTTCTAGCTAGTTTTCTTTCCTGGGTAAGTTTTCAGCCTGACTTTCATTTAATGAACAAGCAGACAATTAATTTTTAGACATAAACACAGATTTGCAGATTAAAACAGCAGACTAAACTAAACAGTAGCAGCTGTACCAATTTCTTTAAGAATGAAGAATAACAAAATATGTTTTGAGCATGGAGTTCTGCTGGGCATCAATATCCATGATGTGACCTGCAGAGTGCTCATGGAAAATACCCAGGTTGCATTCTGCTTCCTGTTACCAGGGTGGTCAGGGTCCTATATTACTAATATTTTAACATAATGAGAAACTTAGCAGTTACCTACTTAAATAAAGATCAAAGCACACCTGGAAAGTCTGGCCTATACGATTTACCAGAAACAGAATTCCTTCTTCTAAGTCTTGGAAACTTGGATACAACTCCATTTTCTTTTCATCAAGACTCAAGTTCATCTTAAATAAAGGAAGATAACTTCTATCTTCAGAATCAAAAAGTTTCACAAAAGCTTCAACCGTTCTTCTCAGTAATTCTTTCAGCTAGGTAATAAGAGATACCATATATTAGTTGAAAGAAGAGAAAGCTGCATCCCCCTTCACCTTCATTCAGTAAGCCAGGATTTCCATTAATTTTAGTGCTTTTGGCCCGATTAATGGGTAACTCAAGTAGTGTCAATGTTCTAATTTCTTCAGTGGATATTAGTCCCAACTCTTAAAGGATGCAAACTAATGAACAATTAAACAAAAATTGCAGTGAAGCCTATGCATTTATTTTTGCTACAAAAGTCAGTCTATTACTAATATATGCTTTAAGTATAAATAATATACCTGGAAATAATTTTTCCCCAAATATCTTTTTTTTTAATAGACAATGACTTGATTAGACTATCATTCCATTAGTTTTCTATGAAGTAAATAAAGGTTTAATCCTAAAAATGACTACCTTCACAAAATGCTGAACTTATATATTGACTGATTATTATATTCTTAAATAGAACAATGCAAATAATATTTAAATGAAAGTTAAAAAATTTTAAATTTTCAGTAAACTTTGAAAACAAAATGTTTCAGTTTGAAATGATTGATTTCCCTGCTTTTTGCAGGGGTGGTTGGACTAGATGGCCTTTTGAAGTCACTTCCAAGCCAATACATTCTATAACTTCATTTCATTGGAATGTTCTTGTTTTATTCATATTATTAGGAAACAAAAACAATTGGAAATCCCTAAACCAAGAATAATAACCAAGAAGCAGTTAATAATGTAACTCCCACCTTGATACAAATAATCACCGAGAAAAAAAAATAACTCTCAAAGCAGTAGGGTATCAATTTTTCACAGAAAAAAAAATTTGGAAAATTTTGCTGAACTATAGTCACTTGCATACATGTTGACAGAAGTAGATTTCCACTCTCTTTGTGTAAGCATGTTGGCTTTCAAGGAAGACCAGATACTGTTCATTTTGCTAATATACGAGAAGTAACTGTAGTGCTAAAATCTGTGATAGGGAGGGTCCTGAGATCACAGAAATTACATAATTTAAGTTGGTATAATAAATACATCTTTTTGTGTCTACAAAAAAAAAAAAATCAAAGGAAAAACAAAGTAGACAAGACTAGGCATTTATTTTAAACAAATTAAGTTTAAAATATTTAACACTTTGGATACTTAATTGGATTATATGCAATAGATGGCCAACAATGGTTATTTAAACAAGCCCCATAGCATATAATCTACTGACATTAAAATTACCTAAATTTCACATTAAGTTTATCACAGAGAGAATATTTTTTTACCTGATTAGACATCAGCACAGACACACAGTTAAAAAAAGAGTCAGTCTGATACAACTTTACACCCTTCAGTGCCTCCTTTTGAGAAAAGAGGCTGATAACTTTTTGATACCATGTATTCAGTATCTTCTCTTCTGCTTTAGCACAGCTTAGAGAGACTTCAGTCTTTAAAGATTCACAGTCAACTGGTCCTTTCAGTCTAAAAAAGAAAGTTACAGGCAACTTTTAAACAACAACAAAAAAACCAACCCTCAGAGTAAAGTAACAGTGATCTATACTGTTTTAAAAAACAATTATTTTTAGCAGAAAGCACAACAGGAACCTAAGCATCACTTAAGTCAACTTAAATGAAGAAAAAAAATGGCCCAAACCCCTGGAAATAAAGAACAGTTACCAGAAAAAATGATTGAGGAAAAATTATATATTTTAATATAATATATAATTATATAACATATCATTAAATATCTAATCTTTTTGAAACCTATGAAAAAAAGGTCCAAGATTAAAATTCAACTGCTGAAAACCAACAAGAAGTGTAAGGTTGGCATAGTATTCTTTACAGATTGTAATACTACTAAAAGTCAATTTTTCCAATGCTTCTTCAACCAGATTTCTATGGGGATCATGACATTAAGATTAAATTTTGAGGAGACCTTTACAAAACTGAAGGCAAAAATATAAATCAGAAGGCTTGATACTACCAGTAATTTAAGCACCAATAAAAATTTATGCATAAACGACACACCGAATAAATGTATTACATAAAAATCCCTATGATAAATACTAGAATTGAACAGACTTTGATTTATCAGCTTCAAATACCTATACAGGTTACTAATTCACCAAAACAGACTTTACCTGAAACTTGAGAAATCCACTATGAGAAAGTCAGAGAATGCTGCATAACTGAAATCTAGTAGATTTTTCATTATGGGGTGGAGAATGTGCATAAATTTTTATNTTCAGTATCTTCTCTTCTGCTTTAGCACAGCTTAGAGAGACTTCAGTCTTTAAAGATTCACAGTCAACTGGTCCTTTCAGTCTAAAAAAGAAAGTTACAGGCAACTTTTAAACAACAACAAAAAAACCAACCCTCAGAGTAAAGTAACAGTGATCTATACTGTTTTAAAAAACAATTATTTTTAGCAGAAAGCACAACAGGAACCTAAGCATCACTTAAGTCAACTTAAATGAAGAAAAAAAATGGCCCAAACCCCTGGAAATAAAGAACAGTTACCAGAAAAAATGATTGAGGAAAAATTATATATTTTAATATAATATATAATTATATAACATATCATTAAATATCTAATCTTTTTGAAACCTATGAAAAAAAGGTCCAAGATTAAAATTCAACTGCTGAAAACCAACAAGAAGTGTAAGGTTGGCATAGTATTCTTTACAGATTGTAATACTACTAAAAGTCAATTTTTCCAATGCTTCTTCAACCAGATTTCTATGGGGATCATGACATTAAGATTAAATTTTGAGGAGACCTTTACAAAACTGAAGGCAAAAATATAAATCAGAAGGCTTGATACTACCAGTAATTTAAGCACCAATAAAAATTTATGCATAAACGACACACCGAATAAATGTATTACATAAAAATCCCTATGATAAATACTAGAATTGAACAGACTTTGATTTATCAGCTTCAAATACCTATACAGGTTACTAATTCACCAAAACAGACTTTACCTGAAACTTGAGAAATCCACTATGAGAAAGTCAGAGAATGCTGCATAACTGAAATCTAGTAGATTTTTCATTATGGGGTGGAGAATGTGCAACTTGGGAAGGATTTTCTTTTTTACTTTAATAAAATTGTTATGCCATGGTCTAGAAAAATCCAGGCCTCTGAAAACAAATAAACAAAATGTGAAATGTTCAAGCAATACCTGAATAGAACATTATTAGATATAGGAAAGTAGTATTAAAAAGCTTATCTTCTATCATGAATCGTTATTTGACATACACATAGCCCTCATATGACGCAGTGGAAGTCATTCTATCTGATCAACCATGCTTTACACTCCAGAGTATTTTCTTCCTGAAGCTCTTGTAAACTTGTAACTTCACCAACTGCTAACAGCAAATATTTATCATCAATATTTACATGGCACATGTTCTGATGCTTCAGCAAATCCTGTAATTCAGATAATTCTATTCTTTCTACCCGATTTGCTTTTCTATTTTGGCAGAGCATAACAGCTTTTCCTTCAGTCTCAATGTTTCACCTCACAATACCGAAGTCATATGAAGCCTAGGGATTGGATGCAACTTCAGCACATTACATTACTGTACAATGCTGCTGTCTGCCAGTAAACTGCCCCAAACACACATGCTTCATGCCAGAGATGGCTGCCATATGACTTCAGTGTCTGGGTGCTTTGAGCCAGGAGTCTCATTTGCAGAGATTAGTGCTACTCTATGTGATTGTAACAACAGTAATAAAACACTGTCAGTGATAAAACTTCATAAAACATTCAGATACAAGATGTACAAATGCCAGATCCTCTACAGACAAGAAAAAAAATATCTCATTAAGGGACTCCAGAAATAATATTATGCCGTAACTCTGTTCATGCAGCTCAATGAGAATTTTGCTCATGCAACTGACTGCTATTTGCTATCTTAATCCACTCACAGAGGCAATAAAGGCAAAGGTGCCTCCTCTTCTTCTTCAAGTCCTTTTATGTTGGGTTTAATAAGAACCCTTTGCACTAGGGAAAAGAAAAAAGGAACGTTAGAAAAAAATTCAGCCATATTACGTAGGCACTGTACTTACTCAGTCCTTCTCCAGGTTGCACCAAGCACATAGTAGGATGGAAAGGCAATTAGATGATCCAAGTCTTCAAAACACATTCTCCCAAAGGTAACTCAAAATCACATCTTCTGCTAAATATATATAGAAATTTTGGTGGCTTAATTCCAAATCTTTCCCCTATTCATGAAGGTTTCCAGACAGACTAGTGTTTAAATAATTAAGTACTTTCTTAGGTAATTTCTTCACTAAGAGGATGGTTGGTCACTGGAACAGGTTCCCCAGGAAAGTAGCCACTGCACCAAGCCTGTCACAGTTCAGGAAGCATCTGGACAATGCTCCTAGTCATAGAGTTTAGATTTGGTAGTCCTGCAAAGAGCAGGAAGTTGGACGTGATAATTATGAGTTTCTTCCAACTTCAGATATTCTAGGATTCTAAGTATTTATGGCTAATTTAACATAATTATAGTTGGATACTATAATTATCCCACTGAATACATTATGAAGATAGTCCTATGTTAAATTGTGTACTTTTCTGATCTACATTTTTAAAATAATTGGCCAACCACCAAATTGTTGACAAAATTTGGCTGAATTTCAGATTTCATATACTATAAATGCAATAAAAAGAAATTAATGCAATAGACTTTCAAAATACCAGTTCATTACTTTTTTAAAAGTTAAAAAACCTGAGTTGTATGATTCATATCTGTAAATAGCTAATTATCCTCACAGATTTTTTTGTGAGTTTCCTTAGACCCAGAAAGCAGCATCAGAAAATATCTAGATGTGCATGAATTGCATACAAAAAACCCGCTTTCCTGAAATGGTAAAAAAAACCCCA